>JAODLM010000775.1:0-151317 GCA_036937905.1 Salvia rosmarinus
GAACTCCGAATTACAATTCGTTTGCACCTATAGACTCACTATCGAGATACTCTTTAACATTGTAAACTTTTCACATCCATACTTT
Organism: Salvia rosmarinus; assembly: GCA_036937905.1. NCBI lineage: Eukaryota > Viridiplantae > Streptophyta > Magnoliopsida > Lamiales > Lamiaceae > Salvia > Salvia rosmarinus. Next base: position 86 of record JAODLM010000775.1, read on the forward strand.
TCATATCCATTTCATCATCTTTGGTTACTTCTTTGCGTGCATCGATTATCACCAAAAAGCCTACAAAATATCAAGAGAACCCAAGGCGATATCTTCCAAAAATAGCTAAAACATTTATATCGACTATATAAGCAGCACTTAAACCAATCTAAATCATCTTAATATAACATTAATAAATGAGTAAAAAGTGCGTTTATCATTCAATATATACTTTCTTTCCCTCATTCTTCTTTACGAGCACAGTAAATATCGTGCCCCCGCTCAACCTCCATACCACTAAGAACAACATCGCTCCAACCGTGGCCGCCGGCGTCAGCTTTGTTAACCACCAACTCCCAATAACACAAAGCTCAAATCTCTCCAACTTTCAAAACCATAATGTCCTCACTCTCTCTATGGGAGGAGGATTTACAAAATTGGTTAAAAAGTACACGATTTGAAATAGGTAAATAATATACCTTTTGAAATTTCTGAAGCTCAAAGCTCGAACCTTGAAGAAGCGGTAGATTGTCTTTGTCATCCCAAGCAAACATGCCTTCTTTCACCTCGACTGCAACCCTCAAACTCAAAGATCATAGTTTGAGAAATCAAGATGAGCGTCTGTGGGAAGTTCTAACAAAAATACGATGGCAGATGAGTTGGCGGAGAATGAGTGCTAAGCGAAAGCATAACAACGTTTGAGGAGGGGGTGAGTGAAGCAGTAGAGAGAAAGGAAAGATGGTTATGTGGATTTACAAGTTTTAATTTTTGAATTATTTTATAATTAGATAATGTCATTTTGATTTAAGTGGTGTCACGATCAAAGTCATGTCACATTTAATTTGATTATGTCAGAATTAATTTGAGTGAAAATTCAAATTGTGGAAAAATCACAACAATGTTTAAGTTTGTGTACCTATTCACAACTTTCAAAATTCACGTATGTGTAATTATGCACTACAAGAATTTTGCTCATAAACCACGTCATAGACCACGCACATTAGTACTAAAGTGGTCTATTATGACATAGATAACGTGGGTGGTGGCTTGTGGTCTATAACCATATTTTAAATGGTTATAGACCACGGGCTAAACAGTGTGAATGCATTAGCGTTTTTCAAATGATAGACCACGGTGCCACTACCGCGTGGTCTATTAGCGCATAACTTTTATTAACCACGGCTTTTCGCGTTGTCTAACATTCGCGTCAACTAAATACCACGGGCTTAGGCCGCGTGGTCTTCATCACTTAGCCGTGTGGTCTTTTAGCCCGTCTTCATGCCTTTACTACAAATATGGGCTATCTACACACTCCATACACTACGTATTCACTTGTATCATTTATATGCTAGCGCGAATTGAATAAGTATTTAACACTCTTCAAAATCCGATCGATATTTTTTACCTTATAATTAACATGTATCATTTATATTGAATAAAAGTATCATTTACATTGATGAAAAATATTAATGTCCCCATATCGATCGTCCACACGAGGCCGTCTACTATATGAAATAGGGTTTCGTTTGGTATTAGTATTATAATTGATACTTAAAATTATAATTCTAAATAAATAAATAATATATAATTCGATTATCGATTATTCGATTAAAATTACGAACCAAACCAAAATTAAATTCTGAATTTTATTTCGATTATAACAAAATTAAGCGAAATAAGCAAATTAATCAAACCAAATTTAATTTTTGAATTGGTTCGATTTGATTATTCATTTTGAATATTTTGCTCACGCTAATGTTTGCCTCCTTATTTTAAGACAATAGTAAAGCTCAAAATGAACATTTTCCATTCTAAAGCAAAACAACAACATAACTTCATGTGACATAGGTAGCAAGGACAACATCTCAAAGGCGTAAGTGTGTGCGACAACACAGCGACGACTCAAAACATCACCACTGGTTGGAGAATATAAAAAGATCCAAGTAGTATTGAGATAAGAAAGCACAAAGATAAAATCTACAAAATAAATCGAGGAATCACACACATAGCACAATAAATGAAGAATACTGGTAGAAAACGTGATTCTCACGTAGAAGAAGGGCCGATGAGTGAGTTAGGAAGCGGCTGGGTAATGGAGTCAGGCCTACAGCGCTACGCTAGGGTAATGGAAGTGTATGTAGCATTAGGGCAGAAAACAATGGGGGAGAGAGAGAAAAGATTCAAAACTCAAAAGGTTACTTTGTTGGGAAATTTCTAAGTTGTTGGGAATTAATCTATCTTAACTAAGTGTTTTGATTAGATCTCAAAATCTCGATTATTATTTTGCCGATGTAACTAATGCTACTAACATTGCGGAGTTAGGCATTTACGTAACGAGGATCGAGAGTAGAACTACAAGCTTGAATAGACCCAAGACTCGAAGAATTGAGTAATCTTGAAGTCGACCATACGATAGGAGTATCAATATCGGCTGGCGATAGAAGGCGATTGAAGGATCGCGTATTGAAGACTGAATGAAGGTCAACTGAAGCTAGAAGTCTGAAGCATTGCGATACTGATGGATAGTTGCTGATGAGTAAAGTCGAAGAAGGAAGATTAAAGGTTGAGGATCGGATACTGAAGACTTAGTGTCAGTGAAGAGATGAAAAAGTTAGGATATGACTAAGTATCATATCGAGGCGATCATTGTCCCGTGGAAGTCAATCTTGGCTATCGAGTCAAGTGGCGTCCTTGAGTCAAAGTTGTCTATCGATAGTCAAAGTTGATGACAAGTAGTCAATCTTGGCTATATCGAGTCAAGATGGGTGATGAAGGTAAAGTTGACTATATATCTACATCTAGTGAAAGCATCATACGAGACTCGGTTTCCAGCTAAAAAGGCGGAGATCGATCTATTGATAAAAGAATGAGCGGTCTCGATTGACCCAACTGAAGTCGGTGATGATAAAATCTGAGTCGACTCGACTAAAGAAACACGAAGAGATTAAGCGCGAGTGTTTGACTCGTCATGTATCTTAGTGTATCTATAGAAGATCTATCATGCGAAAGATCTTTTCGAGTTGTAGAGCTACGATGTATGATAATCTGGACCTCACGGCGGACGTCGAGGATTCTCAATAGGAAGAATTGAAGCGACAAATAGAAGGATCGATTGGTGCTCCTCTAATGACCTTTGTTCATCATCCTCTCTATAAATACGCGCATAATCCAACCTTTGAAGGTTAATGAAAAATTACCCAAACGAATACTTTAAGCAATCAAAGCTCAAAACCTAAGTACTTTCAAACAAAGATTTTGACTAAAGAAATCTACTTGCTATTAGTAAACCTTCAAACTCATATATATGTATCGGTCGAGGTTTGATATACACTTCCTTAAGTCTAGGATACCCGTATTGTATATATCAAGCTAGACATCTTGAATTTTCACCTATGATAACTCATATTCTTAGTTGGAAAATCCTTCTACAAAATGTCGAACTTGTGTAGAAGTTTGGGCGAAGTAACAACAAGTGTTAGTTGGTGAAAGCTTGGTCATCTAGCACTCATAAACTAGAGGTTAAGTCGATTGCATCCGACGTAGTCAACGGTTTTCTAGCACTAGTAAGTGTAGGAGGAACTCCAAATTAGATGAGATACAATAAGGTTAACTTTATATCTAGGTTTATATCTTGTACCCGTAAACAAGAACAAATCTCAGTTTAGTGGATTGACTAAGCAATCAGTTCGTTGGTGTAGGAGTTGATCTCTCCGAAACACATAAAACTTAAAATGTTATTTATTTTCAGTACAATATTTAAATTACATATTATTGATATGACATCACAAACACATAGTAACAAAACATTGTTTTGAAATCTTTTATCAGTATCCGATTGATACTGAAAGATACATACTAAAAACTGACTAACTGTTTTGATTTTGTAAGTTTTCAGTAAGGCAAATACTGTAACTACCATATTCCGTACACACATCAGTTATCAGTCCAACTGACAAGCTGTCCCAGTAGTCAGGAGGTTTCCTAATTGATATAACTCAGTTCAAGACATCACTTATCTGAACCGACCAACAATATTGCCATCAGTACTGGATTGCCAGTTACCCGACCAGCTACTCCCAGTAGCTAGTTAGTCTTGTTGAACTAAAATGTTTTAAAATTTGTCTAACTGGTGTATTTTCCTTCCCCCTCATACACCAGTACGTACCCAACAAGACCTATCATACTTTAAGGTAGTTTGGTAAGTTATAACTTTGAATAAATAAATAAATAATAATATTATATATATAGGTTATCGGTTTTGGTGAACCAACCTAATTACGAATTAAAATTTTGTTACAATCGAAATAATCCTTTGAATCGAACTAAATTTTGATTTTATTCGATTCGATTATCGACTTTCGTATATTTTGTTCACTGTATTGTTGTCCTCGATAGAGAATCCTTATTTACATCGAGAATTCTAGGATTACGGCCGATAGGAATCTCGATGTTTTGTCGTCCTTGCTTATTTCTTTAGATTCATGGAATTATCAACCGAGTGAGATTTGTAATGAAATTCTCTTATATTTTGAGGAATAGAGAATATAATCTTTTCTCGAAATCACACGGACTTTTGGAAGATGATTTCGCGAAAAACATTGAGGCGATATCGGCAAAATCATCTTCAAGATGATTTTGGAAGAGGTAAGTGTGTAATGTTCATTCAGGTCGAGAAATTCCAAGATTCTAATGGAAAATTCAACGAAATCTCGGAACTATTAATCAAAATTTTCAAATTCTCAATCGAAATCATCGAATGATATTTTTCTTTATTTAATTTTTACATTATTATTTTGTAATTTCTTGTTTATATGATATTAGTTTATATTTTAGGATTTTTATGGAGTTTTCAACCGAGTGTATTTTCTTATAATAAAGTTCTAATTTTGTTGTCGACATGATTTTCTTGTATCAAATTTCATATGTATTTTAGTATAGTAGTGTAACTATTAATATATGATTGTTATAATAAAATTAACTTAAAATTTTTCAACCATGCTTTAAACTAACTTAATTAATTAATTGATTAATTAATTTATTAACTATATATAATATTGACAATAAACTAGAGTTTTATCACAATATACAAATGCATATTAACACTAGAGCTTTGACCACTTTTTGCTTACAAATAGTTTTCTATTTAACTAGATTAGTTTATTGCATATTTTACAATATATTAGATTAATTTGGAGTGTTTAAAACGAAATATAATAGACATATTTATAATTTATATTTTAGAGATTTGGTTATGTAAAGTTGGATATTAATATTAAAGAACTCCGTCCATTTTAAACGGAAGAATAAGTCTTCTATTAAATAGATTTTGATTATATATATCGTAGTATGATATATAGAAAAAAGACTACTAGCTATTTATGGGCAAAAAGAATCATATATTTGGGAATCAGAAGTTACTTTGTTACTTTTTACGATTAATTTGTAAGTGTAATTGTTGTCATGCATATTTAATGTATGATATTGGTTTAAATTATATGTCGATCTTACTTTCTTGAGGTCTTGTACGATCAATAAACTTTCTGAGTGTCAAAACGTATTATAAGATTATTTGAATAAGGCACTAAGAGGATATCGTTTGACGAGGATTGGCCAAGAGTTGCTCGATGAGTTTTTGTGAAGCGCGTATATTTATTAGATTTTGACTATATGATGAATTACAAACTAGCTCTGAAGTATTACTTCTATATACCGGTATGGATGTTATATATTTGGTCAATTGAGACCATATGGAACTTGGAAATGATAGTTGAGAAGTATGTAAGTTTGAGTTTGAGGTGAAAATTTCAGAGTAGTTTCTGTTTGAGCAAGAGGTACTAAATTTAGAAATATATATACTTTCTTCATCCCATAATTATTGTCTCAAAAAATATGGCATGTAGATTAAGGATGATTTATTTTATGTGTAAACTAGTTGACGCATAGAAAAAGAGAAACTTTTCATTGTAAAATTATTTCCGTTTTTAGAATAAGACAACAATTGTGGGACGGTCTAAAAAGAAAAACGAATAAAAATTATGGGACAGAGGAAGTATTTCAATTTGTGTAGTCATATATTTATTGAAATTTTGAATAGTATGTTTCAGTTTGTTTTAGATCAATTATCAGAGCAAGATCATCACGATAATGTCAAACTTGACACCTTTTCTTGGGTGTCGGTCTCATACCATCGTCAATTGGTGTGCACTTGAGCTACCATCTAACATGTCGAAGGGCGAAGACAGCTCCTCTATCGTTCTGCTTATCGTTGTGCATTGGCGAATTCCAAAAGTTAGACAATGTTCCACATTCCGGATGCCGTAAAATGACGACGAGGGCAATGTCTCATGAGGACCTTGGGCAAAACATGCATGAGACCCATGATTTGTATCGATGGTCCACGTCCTATCATTGAGATATGGGAAAACGAACTACGTCGAAGTTAAAGAAGTGGTCTGATGATATAATAATAATTGATGTATTGGATTTGAATAGTGAAAGTAGTTATTGGGTAAACTGGTATACAATGTTTTTTGTTACCATTATTATGATCTCATACTTGAATTGCTTAAGATTGTATATGCACTATAAGAATTTCGCTAATAGACCACGGGGAATGCCCATGGTCTATTTTAAAATCCGTGTGATCTACAAAGGTGTAGTCTATTACGTGCGGCTATAGACCGCGGATTTCCCGTGGTCTATTGGGTTATAGACCATGGGTGAAAACCGCGTGGTCTATAATGTTATAGATAACGGGCCACACGAAGGTGAACCACGGCTTTTCCCCATCGTCTATGACATTATAGACCACGCGGTTTTCACCATGGTCTATAATTGAATAGACCACGCGCATTTCCGTGGTCTATAAGCGAATAATATATTTTGTTATTTTATTATTTATTTAATACTGTTTTCATAATTTGAATGCATGTTTACGCTAATTAAAATAATAATCAAAAATAGATATAAAATATTTCTCATAATATTTATATCAAAATCAAGATACATATTTCATAAGCATTCAAAACGTTATATCTAGAAAATTCTCAATCTACATGTATTTTCTAACTAGCTACTAAAATTTATCCAAAAATACCCATTCACCATCTTCAACAACAAATATTTTCTAACTAACTACTAAAATTCATAAAAAAAAAAAATCAAATTCACCATCTTCAAGCATTTCACCATCTTTGATTCAACAACATCAATCATCTAACTTGATCTCATCTACATTATTAGAATAAGATGTAAAATGGTAAGAAATAAAATTTAGTACATCAAAATCATTATGTTCAACAAAAGTATGAAACTTACCATAAATCAACCACCATAGAATCAACGACTAACTCGGACCACTCTATACGGACTTCATCGATTTCTTTTTCGAGTAAAAGCCGTTGAAAACTATTAAAAAAAATAAACATTCTATTAGTAAAAAAAGTAAAGAACTAGTATTTAAAAAATTATGATTAAAATGCCACTTTATGATTACCATAGTAGGAATTGCAATGGTGTTATCCGAACCATAACCCTCAATAATATCTCTCATGTAGCGCATGACAGAGAATCCACATTACCTTCCATCAGGTTGTTCTTGACACTATGTGAAATGCATAATTAGAGTTATGTACATTTTGAACGACAAAAAATTTCATAATTAAGTGTTATGGCGAGTGTTTCATACCTTGACCATTTCCCACAAGATATTATGTCTCCCTCTCTTTCATATGCTCATATTGAACATTTTTAGGGTCATGCAAAACATATATATAGTGGATTATGATACAAAATACATATAATAAGTAAAACCTCAATACAAAACACATACAATTAGGTACACTTTCAACAATTCATTGTAGTAATCTGAAAAAGGTACACTTTTTCTACAACATTATATGAATAAGCAACATAGCATTCAAAAAATAAGTGAACGTAATTTAGCAGCAAACATTCAATTTCAATCAATTCTAACAGCTAAACACCAATTCCAGTGAGAAACTTTCAGATGGTGGGCTTATACAATTTCTCCACCATTTTCCTGTACTCTACAACCCAAATATTTAAAACAAAAGATTAAGGTAACATCATTTGATAATATTTGGCTGTCGACGCCATTAAATAAATATTTGAAAAGTATTTTTTTTGAAGGAAAATATTTGAAGTATTATACCTTCTTGGTTGCTCCAAAGCGCTGCTGCCTGGGTGTTAAGTGGTGAACTTGTGTTGGGCTCTAATTATTTACAACCATTACTTAGTATCATAATCAAAATCAATAAACAACTATGATAATTCAATAAATATTGTTGATAAATTACCTCCAAGTAAACTCTGAATCGATAGCAAGATAGTTCTAACATCATAGGCAGATGACCACTTATCCTGCAAAAAAATCACAAGAGTTTATTGTCAAGGCAACACAGTGAAATTCGGCTGATAAATGACATAAGAAAGCAAAGTAGTAACCTGCAATATGTCCAAGCATATGTTCCCATAAACATCGATGTTAGGATGGAAGTGATGGGATATGGCCCAACCGCTCGGGCCATGTGAGCCCGATGACAATGGGATATGGCCCATGAGCGACATTAGTAGCGGTGGGCCTCGCATTAATATGCGGTTAAGCCCAAGCCCGACCTTGAAACCTAATCAGCCCTCAAACCTAATCGGGCGCCACCACGAGAGGCTGGCGTCCCTACAGTGAGCTAACAGTCCCTACATGCGAGAGGAAGAGTCCCTACATGGGAGGATCGGTTCTATGTAAGGGTCCTCGAGATATGAATAAATAGGAGTTAGATCGAAGGTAGAATGGTTAGCAACTTGTTGAATACTAAGAGCTTTTAGCTACACTCACTGTAATCAAATCATAGTGAAAGTATTGAGGAATCACTCCTCTGTGGACGTAGATCTCATTAACGATCGAACCACGTAAAAGCCTTGGTGTTTTTTACTGCTTTACATAAATCTTGCATACTAATATATACTAGATTTATCATTGGCGCCGTCTGTGGGAAAACTGAACAAAAAGACTTCTTTTTTCTACAAATTAATGGCGAGGACACGTGCAACCGCCGTCGATGCTGGCAACAACATGGCGAGGGCGACCGGTGGTCACTCGGCGCTGCGAGGAGATTGCGAGCGCCTGGCGGTCACACACAGGGCTACATGGAAGCGTTCCCATACACCCTCGGGACCGCCCACAGCGAAGAGGAAGATGCCGACCTCAGCGAGGGCGAGCAGACGATTCGTTAGTCCCGAGGTCCTCGGCGGCTGTGATCGAATTCCTCAGCGCCACCTTGGCGATTCAAGCTTCCTCAACGGAGGACAAAGGTGGGCCCTCAAGAGCCCCAGGCGGCTACCACGGGCACCGAGTCGTTCCCTCCGAAACGACTAGCGTTCACCTCGGCGTGATAGCGAGAACGTGCCTGGCCCCCGTGTCCGGCCGATCACGCGGCCGAGCCGCCACCACCATTCGCCCCGCGCCATCCGGGCCCTTTCCACCTCGGCGTGCTTCCCGGCGAGCGAGAATAGAGAGAGGAAAGGCGGGCGGACTTCCCTCGGAGGCGATGAGCGCCGTTATCGGTCTCCACCCTCCAGAAAAGAGATGGCAGCGACCTCCGGGATTCGGCCGGTGCGGAGAATCATCTCTCCTTTCGAGAGATTTTGGACCGCCCTTGCCCGGCGATACGGGCACGCAACATCGCGCCTCGATGGCCTTGGGACCCTCAGACTTCCTTTTCGCCTATACCACCAATATGGCGAATCGAGGAATGGAAGATTTTCACATGTGCAAAATATTCCCGAGTCTTGATCTCGCCCGGCGTTGGTTCACCTCGCTCGCGAGCGATATACTGCTTCCGGGACCTCATGGACCCGGTTCAAATGGCGCTTCTATCGAAGATGCCACCTCGGCGACCGTCCGACACTGCTCACTATCCGCCAGGGCGGGGCGAGGCGATGTCGAACTTCGTCTCGAGGTTAATCATGGAGTCTCTCAAAATTGATGAGTAGCGATCTCTATATCATCAATGCGTTCGAGCGGGATCCGACCGGCGCCTGAATAAAGAGATCACAGAGAAAAGCCGAAGGCGGCTGGTCGCCTTTGGACCACGGTTGACAACCGTCGAAGGAGGCGAGTCGGATCGGAAGAAGATAGAGATGCGGGATGAGCGGAGGGCTGAAAGAAAGAAGCCGAGACGACCCGAGGTCGTCGGTGAGCTTGAAGTGCCTTGAGAGAATCGAAGGGCCGGTGGAGTCGAGTTCGGACCTCGGCCAAACCTCGGCAACAGGGGCATCATCACTCAAGTCGAGGTCGGAGATATTTGAGCTCCACGCCGAGCTCTTCCGAAACCACCTCCCATGAAAGGAGGATCGAGAGAAAGTCGGACCGATGTTGTGACTACCACGAGTGCGGTCACGATACCGGCGGCTGTAGAATCTGAGCTCGAAATAGGCAGGCTCGTTAAAAGGCGTTGGAGAAGTACCTCGACCGCGCCGCGAGCACGTCGGGGAACAAGAAGCCTGAGAGGAAAAAACCGAGGTGGTAACAATTGTGGGCCGACCTTGAGGCAGCGTGCCCGACAATGGCGAGGGCGGCTCCCCAATTCAATGGAGCAAGTCTACGCCATCACGGGCTGCCCATAGGTGCTGACGAGGTCGTCGTTGGCTGGCTCGAGGCCGACCCCAGGAGGCGGAAGCGACTTGGGAAAATGAGGCATCGTGTTTTCGGTGGCGACCCGTGCCGAGATCATGCCCCACTAAGATGCTATTACCATACTGGCGGTGGTGGTCGATAAAAATGTCCACGGGGTCTACATCGACGCCGGTGCCTCTGTCGGCATCATCTTTGGTTGCTTAGACAAACTCGGTATGAGGATCGAGGTTCATCGGCGCCATCTACACTACGGGCTTCACTCGGGAGGTGGTCCGACGAGGCTTCATTACCCTTCCGATCACGGTGGGGCGTGCTCCCGGGCGGTCGCCAAAGCGATTCGATTCTTCACGGTGAGGCTCACTCTCCGTATAACATCATCCTCGGAGAGATTGGCTCTCGCCACCAAGGCCGTCTGCTCGGTCTACCACCTCGCCATCAAGATACCCGCGGTGGAGTCTTGAGTATCGAGTGATCAGCGGCGAAAGAATGCCGAGGATATCGGTAGGAGAGAGCCTACCGGGCCTGGCACCCGAGACAACAAGAAGCGATGAGGCGGCGTCTAACAAGCTAGATCCGACATGGGAAGGCCCATACCGCGTTCACGAGGACCTCGGCAAAGGGGCTTACAAGCTAGCTCACCTATCCGGTGCACTTATCCCCGAACACAGCATATCACTCATTTAAGGAGGTACTTTACATAGCTTTGATTTCGGATCGACATCATGTTAGTCCCTTATTGCTTTGCCAAGTGCGATGTTATTTGCTTCTCGATAAAATGTTTGTTTTACGGAATAATATTTCACTTGTCTCATCTTATTCTTATGTGAACATACGCTCTCAAGTCGGATAACACATAATTAACCTTCCTGAGGGGCGCACTACGAAGATGATAAACCCACTAAGTAGGGTACTCAACTACGTGATTGCCGCTTTCATGATTACTCATTGAATTGAGCGTCTCGGTGCAGGCATCTGAATACTCATTAAATTGAGCGTCTACATGCGCATACGGGTTACTCATTAATTTGAAACACCTACATGCCATAGCGTCGGATCGGATCTCGTACAAGCAAGGCGTCTGGTTACTCATTCATTTGAAACACCTACATGCCAGCGGCGTCGGATCGGATCCCGTACAAGCAAGGCACACAGGTTACTCATTCATTTGAAACACCTACATGCCAGCGGCGTCGGATCGGATCTCGTACAAATTACACCCGTTTATTTGGGAAGATATACATTACGTATCTGATCTAAATACATTTACAACCAAAGCGAAGTCTAAGCTATGTTTGTACCTCTCGAGGGAAAATATACACTTGAGCAGTCTAAATACATTCGACTAAATACAAAGTCTAAGCTATATACAACTCATTCGGGCTTCCGAGCTCCGCGCCACGACTCTGTTGAAGCTACACGATTCGCACAAAATCTCGGTTGGCGATGAACACAGGAATGAACTCGTGCCTTCAACCCGGTCGATAAGGTCGGCATCGGTAACCCGCTCTGGCGCGTTCGGCGCAACCTCGGAGTTGCCCGGCACGAAATGGGCACTCCGGCATCCCGAGGCCTACTCGGGGATGCTAGGCCGAGCTCGAATATGCTCGACACGAGGTAGAAGCTCCAGGGGCCGAGGTTGGACTCTTCTTCCCTGGCTGGGTCGCCCGGCCGCGTCCCCACCCCCGAGCCGACCTCTGGCGCTTCTGAACTACTCCTGGCCTCGGTGGACTCGATGTCCTCTTCTTCCGAGCTCGGGCTGGCCACAGCGCTCAGGTGCGGCCGGACCAAGTAGCCTCGGCAACGGCGTGGTCGGCATAACCGCCCCGTCATCGGGTTCTTCACTCTAACACCGGTGGGGTCGGCGATGCGGCTACTAGGTGGGGCAAGCGGCGCCTGCGGACGATCTCATAGATCTCGAGGCATTTCACGAGGGAGTCGAGGATATTCTTGAAGCTTCTGCTGTTCGGCCCCTCCTCATCCCTCAACACCATCCCCTCAGCCAGCAGGCTCTGGACCCGCTCATCGACTTCGGAAATGGTGGCGCCTCCACATCGGTGAATCACCGCTTCATACTCTGCGTGCTCCTCGGAGACCTGTGCCAGCTTCCGTGCGCCAGCTCGAGCTCCTCCTCACACTGCATCAGGCGCCCATGGATGACGTAGGCAGATGAGTCCGTCCCTGGACCTCGAGATGCACAATCCTTAACCTGAGAGTCTCATTCTCGGCCAGGAGGCGAGCCGCCTCACAATCAGCCTCTTGCAACTTCTTCCTCAGATCGGCGGGGCGGCCGAGCCGACGTCCATCTTGGCCAAACACAGGTCGGTTCGGTCGGCTCCTCGAACAACACTTCTTCGTCCTTCTCAACTAAAGCACCTCGAACTTCTTTCAACTTGGTCGACAAGTCATGATCAAGTCCAGCGTATTGAAGCGAAGTGCTGAGATAAACAAGACAATCGCATTTGAGAAAATGGTGTTTATTATTCAAAAGTGAAAATTTTACAAGGCGGGATCTAGTAACCCCGGCGGATCAACTATTACAATGGGTCCCCGACCTCGAACTCACCGCCTCACCGCCCCTGCTTGCTCTTGCTCTTCTGCTTCTTTGCGGTTGGCCCCCTTCGACCGGACGCTCGGAGCTCTCCTCCTCCTCCTTCTCGGCTTCGGCTCGCACCTCGGCAAGCTCCTGGAGTTCAGGATCTTCGTCCTCCGTGCACTGAGCAACGGCCTCCGGCAGAAAGAGGAGGCGGGCGCGAGGCCTCCGGCAGGGAAGGAGCCAACTCGAGATCACTCGGGCATCGCCTTGTTCGGCTCCGGGCGACCTCGACCCAGCCATGCCTAACCTTGTCGAAGCGGGCATGGCGGCCGCCGCTCTCAGATGGTCGAACACCGCCTTGTTCTTGAGCACGCCGGCGGTCGGTGATGAAGGCGAAGCTCTCCGATTCGATGAGCTTCTTGGCGAAAGCCCTCGGCGTTGGCCCACGATCCGCTAACTGGCGCTCCTCTCATCGGCGAGCTCCTTCTTGCCGCCCGGCCACCTCCTCAGCCTCCTCAAGCTCGTCTCGGGCGACTTCGGCGAGAGGCCTTCTTCGCGGCCTCGCGGCGTCGACCTCGGCTCTCGGCCTCGGCCTCGGCTTTCGCCCTCGCGGCCGCGGCGGCGGCGACCGCCACCGCGGCGGCAAGCTCGTCGGCGCCTCATCGGGCGAGCTCTCGGCGATCAGCCGGTGGCAGGTCTGAGTCCCAGCAAGCATGTTGCGGGATCCCGTCACCGAGCTCGCATCTAAGAACCAACCTGAGTTAATACGGATCGTAGAATGGATAAAGCCGGATCTGGAGGATATCGTACCTTGGGGAGGCTACGTCGAACAGGCGGCACCTCATGTTCGATGCGGGCACAGAGTGCATGTCTCGATCGTCGGGCTCGACCCGGCGAGGCCCGTCATCGACTTACTAATGTCGTCGAACCTTCTTGGGGGCGGGCGGGATCGGCTCGCCTCGGCTTTTCTTGGGCGCCACCTTTCGGCGATCGTGAGCCCCCAGCTCGCTGCGTCAGTCTCACTGCATGACAGAAGAAAGTCACATTAGCACAACAAAATCAGATTTATCAAGAATGAGAAGAGGGATGCCTACTTCCGTCGAACCCGATCCGGCGCCTCGACCTATAAGCGCTCGGCCGGCGTTGTTCGGTCATCCTCGGTGAAATTAATGGATGCTATCTCACCGAGGTCGTTCAGCAACTCCTCCATGTGGCCCAGGGGCTTGATTTTCACTTCCTTCATCGTCATCGAGAGCCCCACTCATACCTCGGATGCCCTCCGGCCCGGGAAGAAATACTATTCTACGATGGGACACCTTCGAGGGGCCGCTATCTTAAGCTTACGCGGGAGGCGGAGAATACACCCCTCCTATGGTGCTTGACACTAAAAAGCGCATCAAGACCTCGAAGGACAACTCCTCGCCAGCGCCATAGCAGGGGACCCCTAGCCCCACCACGACCTAATGGAATTCGAGGTCGGTTGACATATGGGGATCGAAAGCATTCTTGAAAGCTAAGGAAAATTGGGGCCAAAGGAAACCTAAGGCCAGCTATCAAGCTATCTACATATCTGATAATAAATCCCTCGGGAGACCATCGCCCCCTATCGTCCGGTCGTGGCGAGCACCACCACGCCTCCCAGAATACGGTATTCGCCGTTATTTCAAAAGCTCCTCGGTGTCAACCTCGACCTCGCCACGCTAACCTAAGTCCGTCCCATACCGATGACACGGCGGGACCTAGCACTAAATCCTATGGACTTACAGTGGTTATAGCACATATAGTCCTTTATATCGGAGGACGACGGCGAACCAGGCGAGAACCGAATTTTGAGCGAGAAGGAAGATGAAAAATACATACTTACTTTTATTTGGAATATTTGGCTCCTTCAGCGAGATCGGGAAGAAGTTGGCAAATTTCTCAAAATTTTTATCTACGAAACAAGCAAAAGGGAAAGTGAACACTTTCCTCAAGCGGGGCTATTTATAGAGCAAATGGGAGCCTAAAACTGCGCGTTTAACTTCACGTGCCTCTCGCGATTTGATGTGAAGTAGACGCGCGCACGTAATTCGAGCACCCATCAACCGTCTGGCGCGTATGACGTACTCTAGGGAAAGACAGATCGCCAGTCTAGCAGCGCAATGATCACATTGACCTCAGTCAGGACAATCAAGATCGGGTATCGGACCTCGTCATCTACGAGATAGGCGTTGCCATTACGTTCAGACCTCGGTGCCTCGGCGAGACATCGCCTCCTAGGGTCAGGGTCCCCAGGTGGGACCCGGCATCCCGGATAGCGATGCCATTCGGTCGAGACCTCGGTGTTCTTCCGTAAATATCGTCGTCGGTCGGACCTCGATATCGTCGGTATATCCGTATCGGTCGGACCTCGGTATTACCTATCGGTATCGCCACCGGGGCGGACTTGACATCGCTTACAGCCGGACGCCTTTGTCGACAACGACATCCCAACTTCGGTTCGGACCCGTCTCGGCCACGGATGCATGGCGCGCCGCCACCTCGGCATTCTCGGCGAAATCGCCGTCCAACTTGGCGACTCGGTTCGGAAGGTGGCAAACAGTCGATTCGGTCCAGAACGGCAAACCGTCTACCTCAGTTTGAACCAAGATCGCCTAATCAGACCCTGACATCAAAGAGATCAAAAAAAAAAAAAAACTTCGACAACAACCTCGATTGAGCAACATCCCGCCTCGGCAAGCGCATTCTTCACTTCACCTCGGCATGGCATTACCCGACTATTCCGGGGGCTATGATGGGATATGGCCCAATCGCTCGGGCCAGCGGCCCAACCGGTGATGGGATATGGCCCAACCGCTCGGGCCAGCGAGGCCCAGCCGAGTGGGCTTGACATTAATGTGACCAGCGGTTAAGCGAGCCCGGCCTTCAAACCCTAATCAGCCCCAAACCCTAATCGGGCGCCACCACGCATAGAAGGCTGGCGTCCTACGGTGAAGGCTAACGGTCCCCATGCGAGAGGAAGAGTCCCTACATGGGAGGATCGGTTCCATGTTAAGGGTCCTCGATATGTATAAATAGGAGTTAGATCGAAGGTAGAAGGGTTAGCAACTTGTTGAATACTAAGAGCTTTTAGCTACACTCCTTGTAATCAAATCATAGTGAAAGTATTGAGGAATCACTCCTCCGTGGGCGTAGATCTCATTAACGATCGAACCACGTAAAAGTCTTGGTGTTCTTCTTGCTTTATATAAATCTTGCATACTAATATATACTAGATTTATCAGGAAGCAAGATGTCTCAAATTTAACCTTAGGAGCCTTGAAAGGATATTCGGAGGGAAAGGACAACGACATCTTGTATTCAGTTCCATCAAAGACGGTATCTTTGCTGCCACTTATCGTCCCTTTCCAGCAAAATATGTTGTCTTCCTCAGGGAAGGCGGATATCCCAGAATCACCTCCCATCTATGGATTATTAGATGACATTCAAAAGCAAATTGAAACGATAACTAAAGTCAGCTAATGTTAATTCCTTATAAGGATCCAAACAATGGTGGCATCATATGATGCAAAGCAATAGATATTACCATTAGGGCCATTAGCTCGGACTGCAATCTGTTTCAACAACCAAACGAAACATAGTTAGACATTGGGATCAGAGAAGGCTATGGGTTCTAACTCTATAGATATGCAGGCCATATGGATTGAACAATCTTAGAGGTGAAATTATCTAATATACTAATAAAAAGTGCAAAACCTTCAACCATAAAACTATCATCATTACCAGGGATTACTGCTATTTCCGATCTATGAAGTCAAATTTGGTGCAACTCAAATACAGCCTTTTGATAAGTCTAGTATAACTTTATTCTAGAAATGATGTTTTGATGTAAACAGTCTTCAAATGGATACAGAACTAAATTTGGCATCGAGATCTATCTCACCAAAAATGACCTTATCTTTAATAATATGCAATTACATTAACTGCGCTACATAAAATTAAATTTAGCATAGAATAATCTACCACCTAATACCCTTTGCAAACCAAACTTGATAAGAAATAAAGCTATTACTATGCTTACCTAGTAAAAGAGATGCCTCTACATGATTAGAGCATGCCTCTACCAGATCTGTGGAAGAGATGATCCACAATAAAGCTGGGAATTCATTACTTTTTTTGTTCCAAAGATTCAATAATCGTATCCTGCTTTGGTAGGTGGTTTTGTTAGATACACTAGCAAAGCAAACTCAAGTGTGCAGCCAGGCTAATCCAAAAACAAATAATGTCGAGATAAAAATACAATGCAAACATAATGAATCTCATTCTCTCACCTTCCATCAATGAGATGTAAACTCCGAGAGTTGCATCATCAAGAAACAGAAAGCCGTCGCATAGCTAATCACCTAATTCCACATTACCAGCATGTACTTTCATCTCCTCATTATATTTCTCTAAATTGAGTTTTACACCTCAAACCAGCAGATATATAATCACTTAAAACATGCGAAAACACTCAAATCAGCATACAAAATAACCGATCATATAAATACAAAAGAAAATTAAAATGAAAGTAGAGAGAAGTTGAGAAAGACTTTACGGAAAATACACGATTGCTTGAGAATTTTCGTTAAATCTTCATTATCAATCTGGAATGGCCTTGAGTAAGTTAAATCTTCATTATCAATGCGGAATGGCGCGAATAACGATTTGAAGTGATTAGGCGTCAGCACTTTCCGATTCTGCTTCCATAAATTGCAAAATGCTCATTGAATCGCGCTCAATTTGGGGTGTGTTCGGCGGAGAATGTTTAGGCGGCGGCGGTGTGAGTAAACAACGCACATTTGAAAAATTAGGGCCAAATTCCCCAAATTAATTAAGTGTGAGTAAAAAAAATTAGCTAAGGCATGAAGATGGGCTAAAAGACCACATGGCTAAGTGGCGAAAGACCACGCAGCCTAAGCCCGTGGTATTTAGTCGACGTGGATGTTAGACGACGCGAAAAAAGTCGTGGTTAATAAAAGTTATCCGCTAATAGACCACGCGGTAAGGGCACCGTGGTCTATCATATGAAAAAACTAATAGACCAAGCGGTTCTCTAGTCCGTGGTCTATAACCGTTTAAAAATATGGTTATAGACCACGCGTTTCACCACCCGCGTTGTCTATGTCATAATAGACCACTTTAGTACTAATGTGCGTGGTCTATGACGTGTGATCTATGAGCAAAATTCTTGTAGTGATGTTGTCCATTTATCTCATACAAAAGTTAAATTATACATATGTAGAAGATCATAGAAGTCTGTATGATTGGTTAAGCTTATTGTATAAACCTTTATCACCACTGAGACAACTTGAGGATGAATTATTGGTACAAATTGTAGTATAGATAAAAAGTAGCTTGACTAGGTTGCTTGCCTATGCTGATACGTCTTGATGTATTGATAGATCTCAGTGAGATGAGTTATTATATCTGAGCATCATGAAGAACATAGGTCTCGGTGACTTAATGTTAATCTGAAGCTCGATAAGATTTCAGATGAGTATGAGTTGTTGACTATCACTTTGATTTGTTATGGGTAAGGGTTACATCGAATAACTCGGGTTACATCAGATAACTCAATATTCTCCACATCTTGAATGGTGGCAATGTTTGTATGTCATGTTGATACATGTATCGAATAACCGTATATTTTTAGATGATGACATCATTTTAAAGTGCTTAAAAGATTTGTCGTACTAAACTCTGCATGTTTAATTAGCTCAGGTACGATAATAAAGTTGAGTGGTACTATTTAAGGAATCAATTAAGATGTTATTTATTTTAATCGGGTGGACTATAATTAATAGATGTTCGATATCTCAAATCACAATTCATAAGTATAAGTACAAGTCGACTCAACTTCGATAATAAAGAGTAAATCAACATTTATTCTATAGTGGAATGTATTTATGTTTATGAATTAATTTATGTTATGAAATGAATATAAGAAATTAATTCATTTGAGGTCCATCTTTATTCATTGTATTTGATCTCTATCTTGTGAATAAGACCTACAACTATACAATTTCACCCCCCATATGAGTTCAAGTGGGAATAGGCTATGTTAATTATATTATTTATTTAATACATCTCCTAATCTCTAAATAGTTATCTGATATAAAAAGATTATTATTGTATTTATTAGATATGTTAGAATCATAATTAAATCCTAATTAGAATAATATATAAATAATAGATAGGTGAAAACAAATTGAATAATTCATATTACAATATTTGAAAATTATGGAAAAGATGAAAATAATTTTGGTGTTCTTCATAGCATACTTTCACACAATATTGAAGATCTGACACTCGGGATAGAATTCAGAATATCAAAGATGGAGTCTGCAATTGATCTATGGTGCCAAAGATTCTCAGGTAAACATGAGAATATACATATGTGATGCAATTAATTATATTAGAGCATGATAAGAATATAATAAATATATGGTGAATTAAGCATCCAAGATAGATTATCGGGAAACGAAAAATCATACTTCCCTTTTATGTCCTCAGTTGTGGTATTTCACGTCGTTCAAATGCATATTCATCTGCCCATCGTCGCACTCCTTATCTAGAGATGCAAGATTCTAGTGATGTGCCTGAGAGGGGTCTGACGAGCGACGAGGACATGGACATGCCTCAGGGAGACGTGCATGTGTCATCTCATGATGTGTCAATTTCAAATGAGGAAAGAGAGTCACATTGATTTCTTATGTATTCGAACATATTGAACACGTAAATGCAATATTTTGTGTGTGTTTTTGAATTAATTTTTATAATTCAAGTTCTTACATATTTCATGTTTTACTAACTCAGATGCTTGATTCTCTACATATTGTGAGAGAATTGGCAACAACATATGAGTTTGGGGTTGCCGATGAGTTTCAAGATGTTGTTTGGAGACATAGTGCCCAAAGGGTGTTCGATAAAATTCTCACTGTATGCCTAGAATCCCCTACATTATTTCTGGCAAGCCACATCCTATTCCACAAGATGTGGCAAATCCGCATGTGAGTTTTAGGTCCAGACATGAGAGAAAAAACTCGGTTATGATTTCGAAGAACGAAGGCGTACTCTCGAAAATATTTTTTTCGTAAATTCATGATACATGGTGTACATTCAATATAGACGTAAGTACTTCT
Organism: Salvia rosmarinus; assembly: GCA_036937905.1. Classification (NCBI taxonomy): domain Eukaryota; kingdom Viridiplantae; phylum Streptophyta; class Magnoliopsida; order Lamiales; family Lamiaceae; genus Salvia; species Salvia rosmarinus. The sequence continues at coordinate 20,415 of JAODLM010000775.1, forward strand.
AATTTTTTTTTATGTATTTCTAAATGTTTCAATTGAGTTTTAATAATAATAATAATAATAATAATAATAATAATAATAATAATAATAATAATAATCATTATTATTATTTTAGCATAATTACAAATATTTACTCGTCCCTAACTAAGTAAGGACACGTCTAATGCGTATGAAATTCTGATCCCACAAGCTACATGTCCTAGGGGCACGACTTCTACTGCTCCACAACATGTCTTTTGCAACAGACCCCGGTTAAGGGTAGTTCTCTCTATTGGTCCACAATGTGGCCTCATTCTCTGATTCTTGGCCTAACAGACTATAGTAGGAGGTAAAACTCCAATACCTACGACGTATAGGAACAACCAAACTAGATTAAGACGGAATATAATTGACCCGATAAGAGTACGCCTTGGTTAATTTAACGGCATGATAGCATTCCTCCACATGGTTAGATATGTTATCAATGTTATACGTGAATAATTTTACAATGAAATATGTAAGTTTAATAATGTTGAAAAAACTGTTTATGAAATTAAACTTAGTCTCATACCGTATAGCTGCAACAATATGAGAACACGATATCAGGTCTATGTCCCACTCCAAGCACGCACACGTCTGCGTATGGAGATTCACTTGAATGTTTTGTTCAAATCTGTACTTTGAAAGTGGAGACCGATATGAGCCGCGACATTATATTTGCATAATCTCTCCATTTCTACCTTGACTTACATATTGCTACGGAGTTAGATTAGCAAGTGCGTCTTTCTTTGCTTAATGTCTTTCTTTAAATCATTTTCAATAATATGATGGATTACCTCAATCATTGAGTAAATAGGCAACCGTCTTGCCGACAATCGAGTGTTGATTCGACAATGTTTGATGTCATAAAACTATAGCGGTAGCCACTTCGATCTAGCCTAATTCTCAACTCCAATCTCTAGCAACTTGCTATATACACCCTCACCACCGCCACCACCACTACATTTTGGTGATTGCCTTTAACATGTTTGTTGTGGCATCAAATTTGCTCTCTTAGTATGCATAAGCTGCTTTCTAGTACAATGATAGATATGGTTTACCATTCAAGGTGATTTTGTTGAGAAGATGTTAGTAACATAAGTCGTCTGCATTATTAAGATACACAGTTTGACCATATTTGATAAACTGACATGAGCACCCGAAACGATCAACATCACAGACTTACACTTGTAAGCTATCTCTAACTGAGATAGAAACCAAAACCATGAGACCTTGTTCTCGATCTAACCAATCTCATAAGCCATTGGAAAAACTTGCTCGTCGTTGTCCTTCATCTTAGCAACGAACAAAATACCTTTATTGCGGTCATTTATGAGCACCCGAAACAATCAACATCTCAGACTTACACTTGTAAGCCATCTCTAACTGAGATAGAAACCAAACCATGAGTCATCATTCTCGATCTAACCAAATTCATAAGCCATTGGAAAAACTTACTCGTTGTTGTCCTTCATCTTAGCAACGAACAAAATACCTTTATTACAGTCATTCAAGTATGTGTCATCCACAAAAGTTACTTGCTTGAGGCACAATATATACAATGTTCTGTAGAAACTGAGCATGGTAAAAAGGTTTTGAAATCGACCATCCGGACCAATATCTAAGTCAGTCAACGAACTGGAATCGCTCATCTACAACATGTGAAGATAATTTGGTAGCAGGTAAAATGATTTTTCATGTATGTTGTATATCATCTCGATCCCTTTATTACGAGCTCAAATTGCCACATTATAAGCAACTAGTACACCATACTTTCTCTGTAGATCAACCGTAATGGACATCGGCTTCAAAACTTCACCTCCCTCATGCATTTTTGTGTTATATATATTGCAATCACACGAGCATTGACCTTCATCACTCTAGTGTTCATGAGGTTCTGTATGTAAGTGTGTATTACATCAAACTTGTGAACAAACCAAAATTCATCATGTTGCAATGCGCTCAATAGAAAAGGACATTGATCACGATATCTGCATTTGAACATAATCTTGTCATGGTCTAATCGAGGAATAACAAATTTTGTCTTATCACTCAAAATGCCACAATCTAACGAATATCTTCAACTCACCTTTGTTGCAGAAGATGGAACTTCCACTCAGCTCATTGGGATATGGTATGTCAAGTTCACTAGCAAAAAGATTAACAAAAGCATCATTAGAAATAACAAGACCTAGTCACCTCATTTGCTTCTTATACCTTTGTCTTCTTTGAACTCTGTGTTAGTTTACATTATCATATATAGAAATTTGTTGAATCCTCCATCTTGAGGAATTCACTTGTCAAAATCTACAAACATGCCATAACTCACAAATGTAGACTTATGCTTCTTCTCTTCTTCATCACACTCTATTCATTCTTCTACAACATATTCACCATCATTAGTGTTGTCCTCAACAATTTCGTCAGCCATCAGTTCTGGGAAATATAATTTATCGACGGATCTACATGGTGTAGGGAAAACTTATTTTAGCCATCTCCCGATGATCTATCTTGGATGTTTAATTCACCATACATTGATTATATTCCTAGCATGCACCTATATAATTAATTGCAACACGTAGGGGTTTCTCGTGTTTACTGCGAATCTGTCGGGATGAGCGGATCAAGACTCGTGCTTTGATCTTACGGAATGTATCCGGTTGCCCAATCTCAATATCGGTGAGGATAATCTATGGAGAATGCTACGGAAAATCACCCTATTTCTCTCTAGTATTTTAGAAATCACCTTCCCAAGCACTATGGGAATACGAAAATAATGGTATGGGATAATTGAGGATTAGCCTTGATCTTATCTCTTACCTTATATTTATAATGCATTACCATAATCCCATATGGAAAGGATCCATGCATATCCATAAATATAATTATATCCTTATAGGATAAAGAGAATAAAATCATTACCATAGAGAGGATAGGGTGCCGATTTTCTCAAGCTACGAACTGGATGGGCCGACCAGGGATCAAATGCAAGGAATAAAGATGGGCCTCAAATAAATTAATTATCTTATGTTCACCCGAACATAAATTAATTTATAAACATTCATTCATGCCACTAGAGAATAAATCTTGACTTACCCTTTATTAGAAGGTGAGTCGAGACTTGCACTTAGACATTCTGAATCCCGTATTTAAGATATCGCACGTCCATTAATTATTTAGAGCATTACGATTGCTTAAAATAATTAATATCTTTAATTCCTTAAGTAGTACCACTCAACCTTATTATTGTACTTGAGCTAACTCGAACTGCGGGGTTTAGTACAATAAACCTTTGAGCTCCTTAAGGGGCGTCATCGTCATTACGGATATGGTGACTCGTCTGAGATAACTAGCATGACATACAAACCTTGCCACCCAAGATGCGGAGAATATTGGGTTAGAACATATAACCCTCACCCATAACAAGTCAAGTGATGGTCGACAACTCATACTCACCTAATACCTTATCGAGGTTTAGATCATCGTAAGTCACCGATATCTAGGTTCTTCACGGCGGTCGGATAGAAGAACTCGTCTCACATGATCCATCAATACGTCGAGGCGTACCGGCATAGACAAGCAACCAAGTCAAGTCACTTCTTATCTATACCGCAGCCTATCCGACAACTCGTCCTCAAGTTGTCTCGGTAGTGATTCTTTTATATCTCATTAAGCTTGACCAATCATACGAGACTTCTATGATCTTCTACACCTTTGTATGATCTAACACATATGAGATAAGGGGACACGATATATCAATCAAGTAATCAATTCGGATAGGAGATTGTATTAGTGGTAACGAAACATTGTATACAAGCTCGACCAAAAGCGCTTTCAATATACAAATCGAACAATCTCCCACTTATACTAAAGCAAACTTTTAGTATACAATGTGTCTCTACTAGCTATTACAAACAAAACCATCACTTTGCTTCTCCCACTTATACAAAGTTTCCTTTCTAAGTGGGTGCCATCAGCGCAATCGAGTCCTCGAGCGTGCGCCGTAGACTTTTGCGGCGAGCTCTTTGTGAATGGATCCGCTAGGTTATCCGTCGTATCAATCTTTTCAATCGGCACGTCCCTCATCTCACGATTTCTCGTATGACATGGTACTTTCTCTCTATGTGTTTGAGTCGCCTTGTGGGTCCGTGGTTCCTTGAGTTTGCATCGCACCGAGTTATCACGATAAACTATGATACTCTTGGGCAAACCAGGTACCACACCTAGATCCATGAGTAGTTCTTGAACCATCTGACCTCATTAGCGACCTCAAGGCGGCTACATATTCGAACTTCCATAGTAGAGTCCATGATGCATCGCTTGCTTTGCACTCCGCCAGATCTGGCTCCACCTCCCAAGGTAAACACATAGCACGAGGTAAACTTTTTCTCATCACGGTCGACTTGAAATCCAGTCAGTATAACCCGAAGGAATTCGACTATCGCATGGTAAACTATCCTATAATCTCGAGTCTTTTCGGTGCTTGAGTATATGCTTTCTGCTGCAGTCCAATGAGCTTGTCGAGGTTAGGCGATATCTAGCTACTATGTCTACCGCATGCGGATATCGAGGCTCGTACATAGCATTGCTTACATGAGACTTCCTACGGTGAGCGTAATGAACTTGTCTCATTTCCTCTATCTCCTTTGCGGTCATAGGTGGCTATCCTTAGAATAAAGGCGCCATGTCCGAAAGGTAGCAATCCTTTCTTGGTGTCTGCATACTATAACAAGTAATCACAGTATCGATGTAAGATGCACGAGATAAGCTCAACATTTTCCTCTTGCGATCTCGGTGAACCTTGATCCCAAGAATGTCTGTTGCATCTCTAAGTCTTTCATTTAAACTGATCGGATAACCAATTCTTTACGTCGATAACAACTTCACATTGTTGCCAACTAGAAGAATGTCATCTACATAAAGTGCAAGAAATACCACATCACGTTGACATCTAAATGATACACACAACTCTCGCTAGGCAACCGGGTAAATCCATAGGACTTTACCACCTCGTCAAAGCGTAAGTTCGAGTTGTGAGGCTTGCTTAAGCCCATAAATGGACTTCTTGAGCTTCCATACTAGATGCTCTTCACCTTCACACATAACCTTGGTTTCTGCATATAGATGTCTCTACCTTCCTCAAGGTAACCGTTTAAGCGGTTTTCATATCCATTTGCCAAACCTCAAGGTTCAGTGGGCTGCTATGGCGGAAGAATTACGATGGACTTGAGCATTGCTACGGTGAAAAGGTCTCATCAAAATCGATGCCCTCGATGCAGTGTACCCTTTCGCCACAAGCACGGCTTTAAAGCGAAACCTCTCCATCTGAATCTCTCTTCCTTTTGTATACCCACTTACTACCTATGGCTTCCTTGCCATCCGGTAGAGGTGTCTTTCATATACATCCATAGCATTTATGGACTCGATTTCTAAGTCCATAGCGGTGTGCCATGATCTTGCATCAATGTCTTGTATCGCCTCATTGTATGTCCATGGGTCGATTATTGCTGCTTTCGTTTCACGGGACTAAATCCGAAGATTCACCTACGAACATAAATTGCTGGTCGACGAACAACCCTCCCACTCTGACGGCGCCACGGCACAATGGCACCAAGTAGTAACTGCAGGTTCTCAGTACAACTATAGCGGCGGTGGGTGCGGTAACTTGTCGATCCTCCACTGAACCGCGACATCTACGTACCTTTGGCTTAATCGGTGGTGGAATCGATCATCTTCTAATTCACGAAGAATGATTTCAACTTTGGATTTATGGTTTGTCATATAATCCTCTTCTAAGAATCGGGCATTAGTCTAATATTGACCTTGATCCTTGGGACTATAGAATAAGCCACCTTCGTCCCTCAGGATAGCCAATGCGACCTTGCGTCGGATCTAGCCTCCAACTTGTCGGCCTTCTTGTTCACACATGTCTTGGGCCGCCCCATATCCTTATGTGGCTTAAACTAGGCTATACCCAAACCACAACTCAAAGGGGTGTTTTCGGTGACTTGGATGGTACTAGATTTAGCAAGTATGCCGCCGTTTCTAAGGCATACCCCGAACGAAATAAGCAATGTTACATAACTCATCATTGATCTAACCATTTCTAAAGAGTCCTATTCTCCGCTCGACACACCATTTCTTTGTGGGGTGCGGTGTAGTGGTGGGAGGTAATCCCACACTTCACCAAATAGTCCATAAACTCGTTATTGAGGTATTCGCCACAGCGATCGGACCATGATGACTTGATACTCTTACCAAGCTTAGTCTCCTTACGCTTTAAACTATTTGAATTTCTCAAAGCATTCGGACTTGCGGTGAAACGGTATATGTATCCGTACCTTGAGTAATTTGTCGATGAAGTGACAAAATACCGTACCCTCCACGAGCTTGTGTGACATCGGTCCACACAGTCGAAATGGACTAGCTCCAACACTTTTTAGCTCTATAACCCTTCGCTTTGAAGGTGCGGTCGACATTTTTCCTTCCATACGAGTTCGCGGGGTGGGAGCAGATGGCGTGAGATCACCCATGCTCCATTCTTAGCGGGTCTTTGGATCCTATTTAGATTGATGTGACCTAATCTAAGATGCCGAGAAATGTGGTGTCATCTTGCGAAGAAAACTTTCTCTTTTTAAGGTTTGAGGAAGATGCAACATAGTTATATGTATTATGTTTTGCAAAAATAGTATAAAGCAAATTATATAAAGTGCCACCACAGATAACTTCGTCATTTCTTATGATAGAAACATCACTATCAAAAATAACTGAATATCCATGAATAAAAAGTTTCGAAACAGAAATAAGGTTTCGCCGAAACTCCGGCACATATAAAACGTCCTTTAAAACTAAAATTGTTCTATCAAAACATAAAGAAACATCTCCGACTGCAACGGCCTCGACTTTTTCCGTGTTGCCCATGGAGATCGTTATCTCGTCATCATGCAGCTCCCTTATCCGCAAGAACACCTGCTAGGTGTAACAAACATGATCAGTCGCACCCGTGTCTACTACCCAAGAATGGGTAGAACAAGTCGCTAAACATGTTTCTGTTACTAAAGCAAATGGCGTACCTTGAGCCTTGAGCATAGGGCACTTGGCCTTCCAATGCCCAGTCTTGCCGCACTTGAAGCACTTGTCCCTCTCCTTTGGCTTCTTTAAGCCTCCGGTGGCAGGCATGTTCTTGCTCCCATTACTCCCACTATTTTCCTTGCCTCTACCACCTTTGGTGCCCCTTTTTCTTTTTCCATTTTGCAACGGAAAATTTGGGCCCCTAGATGTGCTAGCAAGAGCATGTGTCCCTTTACCCATAACTCCTTCCGCGGCCACGAGATCATTAAGCAACTGACTAAGTGTATACTCGGTCTTGCTCATGATCGCATTCACGCGAAAATTCTCAAAAGACTTGGGCAGTGTATTGAGGATGATATCGACCTTGGCCGCCGTCGTACCTCCTCCCAACCGATCAAGACTATCCATGAGATGAGTCGTGTGGGAGACATGTTCATGGACGAACTTCCTTCTTCCATCTTACGTCAAGATTTCTCTCATTGTGTGGAAGCGGATGTCGATCCGATTGCCCAAACTTACTCTCGAGACTTGACCATATTTCGAGTCGCGTCTACCATCGGTGATCTTTGCATTTGCAAGCCTTTGGACATAGTAGTCATCATATAGCATTTGGCCGTATTGTTTGACTTATGCCAAAGTGCAGCTTGACTCTCATTGCTCATTAGTCGATGTGTCGATAAGGGCATCGGGTTTAGGAGTAGTGAGAACAAACATGTGTTCTTCAATGATAAGAACATATTCCATGTTTCGTTTTCACTCGATAAAATTCGGACGGATAAAGGGATTTTGTGCGAGCATATTGATAATCGGTGTAAGAGACATATCCGAGAGGATAATGTAAAACACATAAGCATACGATCGCACATAATTCGTAACAATAATATTGTAACCTTTTGATAAAACAATATTAATTGAAACCTTCAATCGCCCAAGGAATCCCACATGCAAGCCACGCGTGTGGACGTTTACACATGAACCCCTCGACCAGACTAAAATATTCCTTTTAGTCGTTTAATTTCAATCCATGTCAACTTATGCTTATGACAAATGAAATTAATGATTGGACCTTACTAGACCACATCACTATCGCAAGAAGGGACTTCGCGGGAAGTTGTACTCGAGGTGATGTCTAAGCAATGACCACAATTTTAACGTGAAAATGAATTCTTAGAATTGGCATACTCACTAGGACCATACCGCTTCCAATCCAAATTCTTTTGTTATCTCATTTTATATCCATCTCTAGAGAACTTATGAAAATCGCACATGCAAGCCACGCGTGTAGACGTTTACATATGAAACTCTCACTTCTCAATAGATTTAAAAAGTTTTATTTAGAAATCTCATCTAACAAACTTATGATAAACAGTGCAAGCAAGCCACGCGTGTGGACGTTTACTCACAGTGCGTATCACTTTGTTTAGAGATCAAAAAGTGGAGGTCTTGACATTTTAATTTAAAAAATTAGTATGTCGGGTTACTTGCTTAGTCTTTTTGTTCAAAAGGTTTCTCCATGCAGATCACGTAATCCTAGCATGCTTTTCTATAGAACTCGACATGTAAAACATGCTCATGAGAATTCTAAAATATGCTTTGAAAAACGCGATAAACCTAACATGCTTACTATGCTCATCCAATCACGAAAACATATAATATGTTTATCTACGTAATTTAAACATACATAGCATGCTACGTATAATTTAAACATCCACGACATGCAATGAGCGATTAAAATAAAATAAAACATTCATCATGGCCCACTGTGGAACCTACACTTTCTGCCTAATCTATTACATAGAATTGCAAAGTCGAGATCTTCATAAACTCGGCAGGCCTTGCGTCAGCGGGCGAGGACGGATTAATCAAACCGATTCGGGCGGAAAATCGGGTTCGGGCGGGAAAAGCGGTGCAGGCGGTTGGCCCAAATGGGGTGGGCATGAGCTGAGGCACGCCCACGCGCCCGCCGCGCCGCTACGTCGCGCGCCTCGCGGGCTGCCTCACGGTCGCGGGGCGACCGCGACCCGTCGAGCTCGCGTGCACGACCATGCTCGCGCTCGTGCCGTCGCCGCTACCGCGCGCTGCGCGCGTTGCCTCGCGTCCGTCCTCGCGGTCGTGAGGCTGCGCGCGAGGCACGGGATCTCGCGTGACAAGCGCGCCCCGTGCGCCACGTGCGCGTTGCGTGCCGCCTCGCGACGCGAGGGCACCCGCGATCGCTTCTGGCGCCGGCGGCCAGCGCCAGCGCCCGGTGGTGCGAGGCATCCACGCTGCAGCGCGCCCGCGCCCGGCGCCGAGCCGTGCCACCGCGTCGCCCTACGTCCCGCCGAGAAACGCCGCAAAGAATCGAGAGATATGCTGCGAGTGCCAAACACGCCAGCGTGCCGTCGCCCGCACGCCCTCACGCCGTGCGTCTGGTTTCTTCGGCGTACTCCCATCGTCTCGTTCTTCGTGCTTTCATCTTCGTTCTTCTTTTACAGATAAGATTTATAGGAAAAATAAATCTAATCTAACCACGGATTTTCTCGTTGTGAAAAAACAAAATCCGACAAAAATAAAAACGAGCCACGATGAACGACTCCAACAATTAATTAATTGCGCACGTAATAATCAAACGTGAATTAATCCAACAGAGCCAAGATACTGATCCCAAGCTCTGATACCAATTGTAGGGAAAACTTGTTTTAGCCCTCTCCCGAGAATCTATCTTGGATGTTTAATTCACCATACATTGATTATATTCCTAGCATGCACCTATATAATTAATTGCAACACGTAGGGGTTTTCACGTGTTTACTGCGAATGCTGTGGGATGAGCGGATCAAGACTCGTGCTTTGATCTTACGGGCATATCCGGTTGCCCCCAATCTCCAATATCGAGTGAGGATAATCTATGGAGAATGCTACAGAAAATCACCCTATTTCTCTCTAGTATTTTCGACAATCACCTTCCCAAGCACTATGGGAATACAAGAAAATAATGGTATGGGATAATTGAGGATTAGCCTTGATCTTATCTCTTACCTTATATTTATAATGCATTACCATAATCCCATAAGGAAAGGATCCATGCATATCCCATAAATATAATAATATTCTTATAGGATAAAGAGAATAAAATAATTACCATAGAGAGGATAGGGGGCGCCGATTTTCTCCAAGCTACGAACTGGATGGGCCGGCCGAGGATCAAATGCAAGGAATAAAGATGAGCCTCAAATAAATTAATTATCTTATGTTCAGCCCGAACATAAATTAATTTATAAACATTCATTCATGCCACTAGAGAATAAATCTTGACTTACCCTTTATTACGAAGGTGAGTCGGACTTGCATTTAGACATTCTGAATCCCGTATTTAAGATATTGCGTCCATTAATTATTTAGAGCATTACATTGCTTAAAATAATTAATATCTTTAATTCATAAGTAGTACCACTCGACCTTATTATTGTACTTGAGTTAACTCAACTGCGGGGTTTAGTACAATAAACCTTTTGAGCTCCTTAAGGGGCGTCATCATCCTTAACGGATACGGTGACTCGTCTGATAACTAGCATGACATACAAGCACTTGCCACCACCCAAGATGCGGAGAATATTGGGTTAGAACATATAACCTCACCCATAACAAGTCAAAGTGATGGTCAAGAACTCATACTCACCTAATACCTTATCGAGGTTTAGATCATCGTAAGTCACCGAGATCTAGGTTCTTCACGGCGGTCGGATAGAAGAACTCATCCCATGTGATCCATCAATACGTCGAGGCGTACCGGCATAGACAAGCAACCAAGTCAAGTCACTTCTTATCTATACCGCGACTATACCAACAACTCGTCCTCAAGTTGTCTCGGTAGTGATTCTTTTATATCTCATTAAGCTTGACCAATCATACGGACTTACGTGATCTTCTACACAATCGTATGATCTAACTTATATATGAGATAAGGGGACACGATATATGCAATCAAGTAATCAATTCGGATAGGAGATTGTAATAGTGGTAACAGGAAACATTGTATACAAGCTCAACCAAAACTGCTTTCAGTATACAAATCCAACACATGGTGCAACATATGTTGAGATGTATCACCAAACCAATCAAATGTTGCTAAGCATTGTGTGATGGACTCATCGAACAATATGTGTTGGAAAGTATACTCATACGTTGACAAACATGGTATCTCGAACAAAAGTCTATAAGCTTCATGTTTCTGTTGGGAGGTGCCAATATTATGAGTCACATAGACCTCTAGTTGGGCATCAACAATGCACAATCTAGCAAGCTTATTGATCGATCTAAATTTCGTAGGGGAATTAAATACACAAGAACACCAAAGATTTACGTGGTTCGATCTATGAATAAGATCTACGTCCACGGGGAGAGAGAGAGTATTTGTGTATTGATAATGAGAGGAGTGATTACAAGAAGTGTAGATGATCCTTTTTCCCTTTCTCTAGCCTCTATTTATACACAATTATAATGACCTAGATCTCAAATCCCAGATCTATTCTAAGATAGGATTTGAATCATATCTCTTCTCTAATTAGGATTCTCTTAGATATGGCGAATCGGTAGAATCTTCTAACGTTCCCACCGCTTTAGGAGTGTTCTTGGGCCGAACTCACTTGGGCCGAGCTTAACGTCGAGTTTATTTATATTGGGCACGATGTTTGGGCTGGGAGTTGGGCGTATCCTATCACATCACCCCTCCCAAAGCGCAGTGAGGTCGTGATGGATTTGGGGCATAATTCACCGAGATTTGCTTATGACGAAGGGAGCGTCTCTTTCACATTGCCGACCTTTTATATCGGCCAGTATGTTCTTGGCTTCACTGCCGAGGTATATCCAGTCGGTTTGCTGGTTTCGCTGACGAGGCCTTATGCGAGGTCTTTAATCGGATTCACTGACGGGCGTTATCTTTGAGGTCTTTTAATGAAACTTTCACCGTCGAGGCATTATGCCGAGTCTTCCGATCGGCTTCACGACGAGGCGTTATGCGAAATCTTGTGATCGGCTTCACTGACGAGGCGTTATGCGAAGTCTTCGACCGCCGCACTGACGAGGTGATTTGCAGAGGTCTCGAGATACATGACATCGTAGTTGAGTGCGTAACGTCGGGGCGAGTCGAACACGGATGCCTTGCCGATGTCGAACACGGGTCATCATCCGCATATAATGCGCATTAAATGTGGCGGTTGAGTTCGATAAAGTGCATTATTGGGGAATAACTTCCTCGATCGCCATTCCTTATCACTTTTAGCCATAATTGATTTCAAAATTCCAAATAACCGCAAAACTGAAAAGTGCCCAACTGTCGCCATTGTTGCATCTTCCGTGTTCATCATCTTCCTCAATTTCATATCAAAAACCAGTAAGTTTAATGGCTTCTTCTTCTCCTTCCTTTTCTGAAGATTCCCACGTTCATGATGGCCGTGTGGTTTCAGTGTCATCGTCTGAGGATTTAGAAGTTTATACCTTTACATCGCTTCCCCCTTCTTTGCGTAGAGTAGTGTTCCCGCCTTTTAGGGATTATGGTAAAGTGTCTTCCATTCCTTCAACGTTAGATGCCTCTGCTATATCAGAATTTTCTTCTATGTATTTTATTCCGGAATCTGTTGAGTTCCTTGTTCCCCGTCCGGTGGATAGGGCCTGTGCTCCACCGGTGGGTTTCATGACGGTTTACGAGGACAGCCTGAAGGGTGGTCTTTGTATCCCTTTTTCTTTCGTGTATGTCGAACTTCAACAGATGTTCGGCATACCTCTTGCCCAAATAATGCCCAATTCCTTTCGGCATCTAACTGGCCTTGGTATCTATTGCCATAGGCATAATTTTCCTTTTACCCTGGGGCTCGTCCTCAGGTTTTTCCAACTTAAAGCTAGCTCGGGGTGGTATTACTTATCACCTCGTCGCGGCTTTAAAGTAAAAACAAAGTCGAAGATCTCTGGCGGCGGAAGAAGTTCTTCTTACAGCCGGTTCAATAGTCCCTGAGTTCATGCGGAAAACCGAGAAGTTGGCGGACACACCTCGATGTTAGCCTCGGTAGTTTTGAGGAGGCTTTGGACAAGGTCGGCCTCGTAGATGAAGAGTTCTCCGAGGCCGAGCTCGCTACTTCCAGGCTGAGCCCTTATGACCCTGCTACCGTGGTGGGGTCGGCGAGGGGTGAGGCCCTACTCCTGTATTTATTATATAGTTGCTTTCATTTTTTTATCGTTCTGACGCTTATTCCCCTGCAGTGAACTTGCTTGGAGGGAAGAAGAAAAGGAAAGGATCGAGCTCCAGTTCGGAGATCCCAACGTTGACGTTAAAGGACGTCGCTGAGGACTCCCCTGAGAGGAGTGGGGATGCCCCGAAGTCTCCTCCGGCCGTGCCTCTCAAGCGATTCAAGAGGATTAGGCATGCGATCCCTGAGCCCACGGTTCCCGCCGATCCGGAGTGCGAGATCCTCAGCTCGCAATCTACACCTCGTATCTTTCCCGAGGTAGTGTATTTGTTCTTGTGCATTGTAGAGTAAGTTATTATTTTGTGTTCCTGACCTGATTTGTTATTGCGGGTCGGGCGTGACGGCGGCTGGCGAAGCATCCGTCCTTGTGACGAGTACTTGAAAAGCTGTTGTCCGTTCGAGTGTACCGCTTAGCTCGAGAGATGAAGGAGGAAGACCTCCCGTTCAAAAGTGTGCGAGGCCGAGGACAAGGCTCGGGACGCTGCGAGGAGGAGGCGGTGGTCGTGGCGGGGCTTGGCGGCGGCGGCGGTGAGAGGCAGGCGGCGGGGCGGCGGCGGGCAGGCGGCGGGTGAGGTCGGTCGGTCGGATGAAGGCCGAGTTGAGGGCTTCGCCGTCGGGAAGCCGAGGTGGCGAGCTCGCAGAAATGCTCCGCGTCTTTGCGGAGAGGTTATTCTGTCCGGGGCTTCTGGGGCTGGCGCGGGCGTGGCGGTGTTGAATAAATGGCGGTCTCGGGCGTCATCGAGGAAGTTGCCGAGGATTACCCGAGTTGGATAAATCCAAATATGGGCATGAGGTGATGGAGGGCGATGCCTTCTGCGGTCTTATTCGAGGTCCTTGCTCGCGGTGCGAGCGAGTTGCCCGTCTGCGAGCGACCGTCGCCATCAATTTCTTGACGCGGGTTTGTCAGTGCTGGCGGTGGACCGCGACCCCATGCTTGGCCATGATGGTCGACCTTAAGAAGGGATCGGGTGAGGTGGCGGCTAAGGCTTGGAGGATGTCGAGCTCGGGGTCCCCGACGAGCCGAAGCCTCCCGAGGCGAGGCGGTTGGAGCCGCTCGGTCGAGGAGGTGGCAAGTGGTGAAGTCCGATAGGAGGAGGTCGCCGTTCCCAGTCGAGCGGGGCCAGTGGTGGGGCTTGATGGAGAAGCTTAGGAGGGTCGGTTGATCCCCTTTTTTTTTTTTTTTTGTAGACCAACTTGTAAATATACATATGTTGTTGTTGACTTTGCCTTAAAGGCCTTAATAAAATTCATTTGTTCATCGAAGAGACTTGCCTTTCTTGTTTTTCTTTGTTCGGTCTTCTCACGAAATGCCCGACGCTTCCTTGGTTAAATCACATGAAGCTTTGGCGGGCTCTTGAATCAAAGAGATCGAACTCCTTTATTGAGGAACAGCTAGACCATGTGCGGCGTGGCGTCTGAAGCTTAGAGGCTGCCAGGAGAGGCATGACGAGCTTGGGCTCGCCTCTTGGAGTTGGAGGAGGCTCGAGATTGCCAGGAGGAGGCTAAAAGCAGTGGCTAAGGAGCACTCAGTGCGAGGAAGTCATCCGCCGGGTGGTGGGATGACCATTCACGAGGTCGAAGCTAAGGTTATTGAGGCCAGCTGCTCATTTGTGCGAAATGCAGGCGTGAGTACGGCAAGAAATCTGGCGGTTCTGGGCGAGTTCGCCCGAATTGAAAGGATCGGAGGCATATATAAAGGCGTCGTTGCTGCATGACCACAACTCGAAGCTGCTTCAACCGGATCTGAGGCCTCTTCTTACCTGGGGGCTTCTGCACTGCCAGACTTCTCATGCGCTGGGACCTCAATTTACATCCCGGATCTTTCTTCTCGGAGTGGCGAGCTCGAGAGGCGCTATAGCCCAAGAGGCGTAGACCCTCAAGGGCCAGTCGAGCATCATTGAGCGGCCGAGGTCGTCTTGCGAGTCCTAGAGGTCGATCTGGCAGGGCTCTTAGCGTAGATCGAGGACGAGGTAGAGGTAGGATTAGTATAGGCAGTGTTGAATCTGAATTTCCTGGGATTGGCTCGACTTTTCCGGCCTCTGGACCTCTTCGTCCTCGTAATATGTAAAATATATACTTTGAAATAAAATTTTCTTTGCTTCGTGTTGACTCTTGAGAACAACATCTTTTATTACCGTAACCAATAAGAAGGTAGGTGGTCCTTGTTTAGGCGAAGGTAGCTCGTCCTTGTCTGAAGGTAGTTCGTCCTCGCAATAAACAAAGGTAGTTCATCCTCGCAATAAACAAAGGTAGTTAGGTCCTCGTGAAGGTATTCATCCTCAAAATAAATGAAGGTATTTAGTCGCAAATGCGAAGGTATTCATCCTCGAAATAAGCGAAGGTAGTTAGTCGCCAAATGCGAAGGTATTCATCCTCAAAATAAGCGAAGGTATTTCATCCTCGTCCGAAGGTATTCATCCTCGAAATAAACGAAGGTAGTTCGTCCTTGTAAGAAGGTATTCATCCTCGAAATAAACGAAGGTAGTTCGTCCTTGTACGAAGGTATTCATCTTCGAAATAAACGAAGGTATTTCATCCTCGTATGAAGGTAAGGGTTCCTGTTTTGGCAAGAAGTATTGCTCGGGGTGGTCCCCTCTTCCCCGAAGTGAACGGAGGTATAGGTTCCTTTTTTGGCAAGTTTTATCGCTCGGGGTGGTCCCCTCTTCCCCGAAATAAACGGAGGTATTGGTTCCTGTTTTGGCAAGTTTTATCGCTCGGGGTGGTCCCCTCTTCCCCGAAATAAACGGAGGTATTGGTTCCTTATTTGGCAAGTTTTATCGCTAGGGGTGGTCCCCTCACGCGCGTTTGAGTTCTGTCCTCCGTCGAGGGTATAGTTCGTCCTCCGAAGAGGGTATAGAGAAGAGATAGTATGCATAAGTGAAAAACAAATCATGCGATAAAAGATTTTATTGATAGAGAACGATGTAATAATAAAACAAGACTCGAAGACACAACCGAGCAGACTCGATGATCGACCAAAACAGACTCGATGACACAACAGACTCAACTTTTGACACTTATGCAAAATATTTCTTGGATGAATGATGTGCCACGTCTTGGGTAATTCTTTGCCGGATATATGGCGAGCTTGTATGACCCTTTTAGGGGACTTGGTGACTGGTATGGTCCTTCCCATGTGCTTCCAGGTTCTGAGCTTTGCGGCTTCTTGATTCGTTGTTTGAAGCACTAGGTCGCCTACTTGGAATTGTCGGGACTTGACACGCTGGTTGTAGTACCGAGCTACTTGTTGCTTATCCGAGCTTCGTGATGTGGCGAGGTCTCTTTCTTCTTCGCGGATCTAGATCGGTTCGTAGATTTTCCTCGTTTGCCTCGGTAGAAGTGAATAGTGCGAGGGCTCGGTATACCGATCTCTGCGAGGATCCTTTGCTTGGTTCCGTCGTCAAGCTATAGGGTGTTTCTCGTTCGACATCCGAGGTGTAGTTCGATCGACCATAGGACTTGCGGTAAATTTTCCACCCAATTCCCTTTACTCGATCGAGGCGTAGTCTTGAATCCTTTCACGATTGTTACATTGGTGACTTGGTTTGACCATTTGCTTGAGGATGAGCCACCGGGTGAATTTTCTTTGGATCCGAAGCTCTTGGCACCATTCTTTGAACATTTTATCCGTGAATTGTGTCCCATTATCGAAATAAGGATATGAGGGATGCTGAGCGACACGATGTTTTTCGAGACGAAGTTGAGGTGTTTTGCTCGTGATTTTCACCAGGTTGACTTCCACCCACGTAAAATAGTCGATTGCGACAATTAGGAATTGAAGCGCCTGGAGCTTTGCGAGAATGGACCCGATATCAATCCCCATTGCATAAATGGCGAGGGCTTTGCATCTTTGGCGAGTCGGTTTGAGGTAGCCTCGATGCGTTCCCATGGATTTGGCACCGGACATTTCTTCACGAGATCGATTGAATCACGGAACATCGTTGGCCATAGTATCCCCATCGCATGAATTTCTTTGGCGGGTAGCGGGGTCGATGTGACTTCCACATGATCCTTCATGCACTTCTCGTAGCGTGTAGTCGACTCATGTCGGGCCTGGCACCTCGGGAGAGGTTGGAGGTATGACTTTCTATAGAGAATTCCACTGCTCAGTGTATATCGCAGATTTGCTCAAGATCTTCCTAGCCTCAAGCTTGTCATGGGGTAGCTCGCCTTTTCGGGTATTCTTGAATGGGAGTCATCGAATGGGTCCGTCGTCGGATATTATGTTGACCTCGGTTCGGTGTCATCATCGCTTATGCTTCATTTTGGACTTCTTCTCTTGGCGAGTTAAATCGACGACGAGGCTAGTTGCTTAATATGTCGATTCGACTATTTTGCTCCTTGGGATGCGAACTAGCGGAAGTGTGAGAAAGCTTGTTGTAGGCTTTTGGCTTTTCAAGGTATTTTTCATCCTGTTGCCTTTTGCCTCGTACTTTCCGGCATGTGACTCACTATGACTTGAGAGTCACTATGGACTTCTGCGGCTCGTGCACGAAGGCTTTGAGCTGGCGAGTCCCGCAATTAAAACCGTATTCCACTTCGTTGTTCGTATTTTGAACGCGAACCGAAGTGCATATGTGATCTCTTGGCCATCGGTCCTAAAAGTAGGACACTGCTCCATTACTTGTTTTCCCGAAGCCCGTCAGCGTGACATGACAATCCTCCGGGTTTTATCTATAGGTTCGGCGGCATTGTTTGATCTGGACTCGTTGGGCTTGATGCGGCGGCGAAGTTAGCCTCGACAAGGAAGTGCTGCTAGGCTTGATCCTTGATGGCAGCGAGGGCAAAAGATACGTCGTGTTCGCCTAATTCAATTGCCCACTTGCGATTCTCCCGGGGCCTGCGGCCGTCGAATACTTGCCGAAGTGGGTGATCGGTGAGGACTTGTATGGGATGTGCATGGAAGTATGGCGTAATCTTCTTGCAGCATTTATTAATGCCAGCGCGAGCTTCTCCAAAGGTTGATACCTTGTTTCTGGTCCTTTCAATGCTCGGCTGATGAAATACACGGGGAGCTGGCGTCCTTCCTCTCGTACTAAAACTGCACTTATGGTTTCGTCCGAGGCGGCGAGGTATAAAGAGAGGATCTCTCCTTCTTTTGGGACGGATAGAGTGGGGAGTTTGGCGAGGTAGTTTTTGAGATCCTCGAAGGCGGACTTGTGTATGTCATTCCAGGAGAACTCCGGAGCCTTTTTGAGTATTTTGAAGAAGGAAGCTTTATCCATGACTTCGAAAGCAGTGAGTGTGGCGATGCAGCCTGTTAACTTGTGTACGTCGTGGATTGTCTTTGGCTCCTTCATCTCCACAATGGTTTGAACCTTGGTCGGATTGGCTTTTAAACCCTCTTGTGAAACCCAACACCCCAGAAATTTTCCGGACCGAACTGCGAATGTGCATTTCTGGGGGTTTAGCTTTAGGTTGACCTTTCTGAGTAGGTCGAGGACAATCCTGAGGTCGGCAACACATACGGCTTCCTCAATGCTCTTGACGACGATGTCATCTACGTATACTTCCACATTCCGTCCTATGTAGGTTTGGAATATTTTATCTACCATCCTTTGATAGGTAGCCACTGCATTCTTGAGTCCGAATGGCATCTTCTTCTTGTCGAAGACTCGAAGTCTGTAATGAAGGTTGTTTTGGCTGCGTCTTAATCATCCATCAAGACACGGTGATATCCTTTATATAGGTCGAGAAAGTTGAAGACTTCGTATCCGACCAAAGCGTCAACCTTTTTGTCGATGTTGGGGAGGGGGTAACAGTCTTTAGGGCAATGTTTGTTGAGATCGGTGTAATCAATGCACATTCGCCACCCTCCTCCGCCTTTCTTCACCATTACGGGTTGGCTATCCGGTCGGATACTTGACTTGAACAGATATCGTGCCTTTAATAATTGTTTCACCTCGTCGTGGATGACTTGATTCCGTTAATTTGCAAAAATCCGTTGCTTTTGCGAGCGGTTTTATCTTGTTGTCAATGTTGAGGCGGTGTGTAATGATAGATGGCGAGACCCGGTCATATCAAGGCGACCAGCGAACACGTCTCGAATTCCCTTAGGAGTTGGATGATCTGTTTCTCGGTTGAGGTACCCGGTGAAACCAACTTTTACGACCTTGGATGGTTCGTTTTCATCTGATCGACCTCCTCCACCGAGTTCTACAGGGCCGGCAACGTCTCTCTCGGTTCCAACTCCTCGGGTTTCTTTGATTGCTATGCTTGCGGTTCTTGGACGAAGTCCCCGCACCTCTCGGGCGACTGCATGTATTCTTTTGCACCGCTTACGTCTGCCATAGGATCACGGCTATCCCTCCTCTTGTGGGGATTTTCATTGTCGGTGGTAGGTTGAGCACACCGCTCTTCTGCGTTGCTTGATCTCGCCCAAGTATAACGTTGTATGGCGAATGGGCCACGACCACGGAACTGTACCACTTTGGTAGAGCTCGTCGGTGCCCTTCCCTCTTGTGACGGGCGGTCGATTACCCGTGCAGGCGTGTCTCTTCTCGTCTGAAGGCTGCGGTGTGACGACCCGACTTTCCAATGAAGTACGGATCATATGGATCGTCATTTGGTATGATAAGCGGCGGAAATAAACATAGCTAATCAAGGCGATCAACCAAACTACTTAATAACGCATAGGTTAAAGGGATAAACAATCGATACCAACTCAAGTCTAGAAGGACTTGTCGAAAGGGTTCAGTTGACATAACTTGATCGGGTAGAATTTAAAGTCACAGTGCGACCTCGAATTCAATCTGAAATAGCGGTTATAATCAAAACATTAATAATATCGAGTTGGGCGGCAATTAAGCGTGTGGACATGCGTATGACGATGCATGCCCAGGTTAAAAAACATTTCTAATTAAGCATCAAAATAGCTGCTACTCGCACCACCGCACCCATCATGATCCTTGCTCAACCCGCACGTCAAAAGCGAAATGCGGGGCTAAGTACAAAAGTACTCGGTGGACTCGTTGCGAAAACATTTTCTTTGTCAAAAGTTATTAATCGCCCACAATAGCGCATGAGGATTTTGGTTAAAGACTCACGCACATCAAATATTTTATCGTTTTCAAAAGCGTCGGGCTGGCTATTTCATTCACGTTGTTTCCATATCGATCATTCATTCATTCATTCCATTCGCGCACTATGGGTGGCCACCTACACATAGTCGCCGTCGTGACCGGTCGAGGTAGCTAACCTTAACACGATCTGCGTGTACACAATCCGAGTTGGTCCTTAACTAAGTCGGATCCGATCGTTACCACTTTTTAACGTTGGTGGACCACTCGTTCACATACCACATTGATATACCAATCTCGGATAGGATAACAACAAAACATAAACATTTGGCGGTCGATAACATTTCATGTGATAATATTTCATAATGCTTTGTAAAACATGCTTTGAGATATGCAAAACATTTTCGTTTCAGAAAGCCCACTGCTAATCAAAGCTTAGTGGTTCTAAATGAGCGGTGAGTATCCGTCCTCGGCAACTTCGCCCGTCGAACCCTTCATAAGAAAATAGCCGTTCTTAGGTTCTTTCTATCGATCGATGGTGGTTTATAAATTACGACTTTAAAGTTCCCAATTAGGGTTTCTTTATGATTTAATGTGATTGTTTAAGATAATTTCTATTATCTTACATTCCCAATTCTCGAGCTATATTACCTCATCGTCCATAGGTGAACTTCAATTATGAATTACATAATCCGAGTCTATTCGTGACTCTTAACCTTAGTTTTATTATAACGTTATTACGTTATAGGTTATCGATAATCAAATTATGATTGGTAAATTAGGAAGTTCTCAAGCCACTAACTAGACTTAACAATTATAGTTACGTCTAGTAGGTTATGCTTGACGACTTGTCGTATTAACACGATAATTAAAGAGGAATGTTGACTTACAAATCAGTGGACATATGCCATCATGTAAGTAATTAGTACTTAAGAATAAATGGAGTACTTGGGAATATTAACTCGGCTTTTGAGACATAAGGATCGACATCATGTGTTCGCATCGTTGCTTACATATTACGACATTGTCTATTTAACTTAACTCATGGGAGGTTACATATGTCGTATAATCGTTATTCATTATCGAGTTGTGTTTACGCCCGACTAATGTCGTAGTGAGTTGTCGTTATTGAATATTAACGTTGTAGCTCGACTCTTGGTTTTCTAACGTAGGAACTCACGTTTGGGTATCCTTTCATTAATAAAAACCTAATTAGTATCTAACTTGATTCTTGTTTATTCCGTCTTAAGTTATCGAATTTGGTCGATTTCTTTTGGATTCTCGTTCATATAGTATTATGTTGTTTACGTTCGGGGTTTTGGTTTGTCGGTTCGACATAAACACAAACATTCAACATCGACAAAACCATACACAACATAAACTATGCTAAGCATTAGAAAACCCTAATTTCTAATGCAATACATAATCATTGTGTAAGTGTGCATAAGTGTTTCATTCATCCACCACTAATCACAACCACTCATTCTAAGTTTATAATTAACCATCATAGCATCATTTAACATTAGAAGCGAACTCATACTTAGCCATTTAGATTCGTTTTCGATAATTAGCAACAATTAGCATACGTATCCAATAAATTCCAATAAAATCATGTTGTACTCCTATCATACTATAGAATTTAATTATCAACTCAATATCATCATATAAAATTTTAAACCATAGGTTAAAATCTTTGTAATTTTAAACAATTTCAAATCAACAAGCTTTGGTGTTCAATAAATTCCACAAAAATTATTTCATGCTTATACTATATACTAAACATGAAATATCACTTCATATCATGCATTAAAATTTAAACCCATGCTTTTCATCCTCGTTTATTTTGGTATTCACATATATATATATATATATATATATACATATTCAAAATTTCAATCCTTCACAATATGGTTGTATATGTAATAGCATGTAATATTAACACCAACATTTACCAATATTCATAATATTACATCCTATTATTTTCAACAATAAAAATCAAATAAATGACTACATATATATATATAAGCCACGGTTCTTATTAAAAAATAGGAGAGGTGTTTGAATAAATTCAAGGTTAATGTATGATGTTCATATCATACCCTAAACACCATATCTCAACTATTTTCCTCAACCAAAATCAAACAACAAATATATATATATATATATATATATATATATATATATATATATATATATATATTATTTATTTCAACAATAAATAGGAGATGTGTTTCAAAATCCCAAGATTTATATATGATGTTCACATCATATATTAAACACCATATCTCAACTATTTTCCACAAAAAAATTAAAATCAAAGCTTAAAATAAGCTAATAACTCTCGGCCTTTTAAAAAAAAATCCAAAATTACAGAAAATTATGATATTTATTATACATGCTTATAACACATTAGCAAGTAACAATATCAAATAACATTCACAAAATCATGCTTTAACATATTTAAAAATAATTAAAGCATAAATCGAAAAAAAATAAACATGCTCCAAAAATTATGAAATTTTTACAGTATCCTTAGAACATCATTCTAAGCATTTTTCATTCACAACTCAAGAGCATTTGGAGGCTCTAAAGTCACGAAAATAAATGGGGAGCAAACTAGGGTTTTAAACCCAAAATTCAAAATAAAATTCCACTCCATTAGGATGGAAGAGGATGATGAATAATACCTTCCTATGGTCTTAGAAGGATTATTTGAGTGTGGGAGAGGTTGGAAAGGAGGATTTAGAGTTGGGGATTTGAAAAGTGTAGAGAAATTTGAAAATGAGAGCAAAATGTGAAAGGAAATGGACTGCTCTTTGGACGTTTTTTCCTTGTTATGGCAGACCTAATGGCTGTCATTTCCCATTTTGATTGGTCTTGGTGGTAGTTGGGAGGTGGATTGGTCAAATTACCGTTTTGGTATGTTATCTGACTCTTTAAGTTTTAACGCACTTTCGATCGATTTCTGGAACCTTAAGGTTCTATCTTATTAAATAGCCTTTAAAGACTTATTTTAATGATCATAAAAATTTCACGACGTTCGGACGTCGTTCGATAAAATCAATTCGAGTTATCGCGGAAAAAGCGGCGTCCGTGATTAAAATATGTCCATTCAAAATTCTCTTGAATTTTGAGCTTTCCTCGTCATTTGAGTCTTATAAAGCATATTTTATTGATTTAGACCCTCGGTTCGAGTTTGGTCGTTCGGATCAAATTAGGATTTTCGGTATTTTTACCGGCGTTCGGTTAAGTTCTTGAAATTCCTTGAAATTGATTCTTATAATTTCTAAATTCATAATAAATCATTCCTTCATGATTTTGGTTGTTATCACTATTTATTATGATTAGCACGGATTGGAAGTTGTTAGGCTCGTAAATAGTGTTTTAAGGCGGCCGGGGCAGTATGCGAAAATTCTCATCCTTTGCATTCTCACATGTTTTCGTGTGAGGATTCTAAAATGAAATCCGTTCGTGGAGATTCATTCTCGATCTTTCATTCTATGTTCGGGCTACTCGAAAAACCTGTCCGGTGGGACTAGTTATCGATTTTGATTTCTTTAGTATTCGATCTCCGAATCGATTCTAATTCGTTTCATTGGTTTCCTTAAACATAATTAAGGTCTAAGAACCACAACTAAGTGATTCAAACATCACTAATAAAAGTTTTAAATTTTTGGGTTATTACATACCGTCCCTTAAAAGAAATTTCGTCCGAAATTTGCTAATATGGAAAAGATCGGATATTTCTCCTTCATAGCTGATTCAGTTCGAGGTTGCTTCTTCTTGACCATGGTGTCTCCATAGAACTTTCACCAGTGGTATTTCTTTGTTCCTTAGCCTTTGGACACGTCGGTCGAAATTTAAGTGAGTAGTTATGCGTAACTCATATTGTCATCGAGGACAATATCGGTTGGTGGTATCATATGGGTGGGGTCATGTATGTACTTCCGTGGTTGTGAAACATGGAACACATTGTGCGTTTCCAAAACTTGGCGGCAATGCTGAGTCAGTAAGCCGGTCCTATTCTCCGAATTTCATAGGTCTATGAAGCGTGGTCGCAACTTCCTTTGATTCCGAATCTCACGATCCCTTTAGATGGAGAAATTTTCAAAGACCTTATCTCCTCTTGAAATGTAGCTACGTGCGGCGCTTGTCGTCGTCGACTTCTGTCGGTCTGGCCTCCTTGATCCGTTGGCGGATGCAGCCGCGATCTCAATCATTTCTCCACGCAGTCGGTCCTAACACTCTTCTTTCTCCCACTTCATCCCGGTATAGTGGTGACCGACATTTCCTTCCATAAAGCGCTTAAATGCGGGGCCATTCCATAGTCGCTTGGTAGGCTGTTATTGTGGCGAATTCCACAGGTAACACTTGTTCCCAACTTTCTCTCTATCGAGGACAACGGTCCTCGGCATGTCTTCAACGTTTGAATGGTCCTCTCGGACTGTCCGTCCGTCTGCGGATGGAGCAGCGGTCTTGAAATGTAGTCGTGTCCCCGGTTCCTTTTGTAAACTCATCGAATCGGGATGTAAATTTGAATCTCTATCGGGCGTGATAGTCTTTGGAACTCCATGTGAGCGGATAACTTCTCGGACGTCTGTTGCTGTGCTAGTCATGTTCGATCCATGTGTTATTGGAATGGGTAGAAATGCGCGCTCTTGGTCGGTCGATCGATGATGACCCAAATAGCGGTATGCCCTTTTGTGATTTGGGTAGCCCGTAACAAAGTCCATGGCTATATCATCCCATTTCCATTCGGGTATACCTAGCGGTTGTAAGGTCCCATCTGATCGTTGGTGGAGTGCTTTCACTTGTTGGCACGTCAAACAACGTTCCACAAATAAACCACATCTCGCTTCATTCCATCCCACCAAAATTTCTCCTTGAGGTCTTAGTACATTTGGTCTTTGCCGGGTGTGTTGGTATAAAAGTCTCATGGGCTTCCTTGAAGATTTCGCTCTCAAGTTCTTCATCTTACGAAGCACACTCTCCCGTCATACAACAAAACATTATCGGTTGCTACAGTAAAATTCTTGTGTTTATCGTCCTTGATCTTAGCTCGCATTTCCTCTAGCTTTTGCTCTTCCTCACGAGCTTCTAAGATTCGGACTCTTAAGTCGGGATTGCGATCAATGTTGCAATCTGACCCTCTATCGTCGAGAGATGGGCCTACGACTTGATGTTCATCCTCTGAAATTCTTTTATAAGTATTTCCTCATGGTGAAGAGACATCCCAAACTAGGATGGGATTTGCGACTCAAGGCATCGGCTACAACATTAGCCTTGCACGGGTGGTAATTTATACCACGATCGTAATCTTTCACTAGCTCTAACCACCTCTGCGCCTCGTGTTAAGATCTTTACATTCAAAGAAATATTTCAGGCTCTTATGGTCAGTATAGATCTCACATCTAACTCCATAAAGGTGATGCCTCCATATCTTTAAGGCATGTACGACCGCTGCTAATTCCAGGTCGTGCGTAGGATAGTTCAACTCATGTGGGCGTAATTGCCTTGAAGCGTAAGCAATAACCTTACCTTCTTGCATTAGTACACAACCTAGTCCATTCTTTGAAGCATCCGTGTAGATTGTGTACTCTTTATACGCCTCGAGTGCTTCGCTAGTACAGTCTTTGTCGTCGATAACTCCTTGACCTCTAGAAACTAGCCTCACACTCGGCGGTCGGTGTA
This sequence comes from Salvia rosmarinus, assembly GCA_036937905.1. Taxonomy (NCBI): domain Eukaryota; kingdom Viridiplantae; phylum Streptophyta; class Magnoliopsida; order Lamiales; family Lamiaceae; genus Salvia; species Salvia rosmarinus. Next base: position 46,432 of record JAODLM010000775.1, read on the forward strand.
CTGATTCCTTTCCTCAACAGTTGGGTCATGGGTCGGGCTATCGTTGAGAATCCTTGATAAACCTTCGATAGTAGCCGGCCGGTCCTAAAAACTCAATTTCATTCGGGTTCTTGATGACTCCGTTCTCGAGCTATGTCGATCTTGAGGGTCTACTTTGATTCCCTCGGCGGACACAATGTGACCCAAAATGTTACCGCTTTAACCAAAACTCACACTTGCTAAACTTGGCGAAGAGCTGCTCTTGCCTCAATGTTTGTAGTCACAGTTCTCAAGTGCTCTTTGTGTTCTTGGTTATTCCTAGAGTATATTAGGATATCGTCTATGAACACTAAGGCAAATTTGTCTAGGTATGGGTGGAACACCTGTTCATAATATCCATAAATCTTGTCGAGGCATTTGTAAGTCCAAAGGGCATCACGATGAATTGAAATGACCATACCTTGTGCGGAAAGCCGTTTTAGGTACATCCTCCGGTCTAATCCTCAATTGGTGATATCCGACTTTAGATCTATCTTTGAAAAGACTCATGCTCTTTAAGTTGATCAAGCGGATCGTCGATTCGGGCGAGGGTACTTATTCTTAAGAGTTATCTTGTTTAACTCTCGATAGTCTATGCACATCCTCGATGTACCATCCTTCTTTTCACGAAAAGGACGGTGCTCCCCATGGAACACTGGGTCTAATAAATCCTAGCTCCAAGAGTTCTTGCGGTTGGATCTTTAATTCCTCAAGCTCCTTTGGTGCCATCGGTATGGAGCTTTTGACACGGGCGAGAACACGGTTCGAGGTCGATCGTGAACTCGATCTGTCGGTTTGGCGGTAATCCCGATAGTTAAATGCGGAAACACATCGGGATACTCCTTCACGATCGGGACGTCTTCTATCCTCCTCTCATTCGATCTTCTTCTTGGAGGTGAGCGAGGTAGGCATGGTTCTCGGTCTTGTTCGACAGCGTCCTTGCTTGTAGTGCGGATATAATTGGAACTCTCCTCCCATGTTGATCCGTGAAAGTCGGTGGATTTCTCTCGGGGTGTTGGAAGAAATTTTCTTTCATTACACAAGATGGTGCACTATGTTCGGTTAACCAATCCATTCCTAGGATTATGTCCACATCCGTCATAGGTATGGCGTGAAGGTTATCTTTCATGACCTTAAGTGAGCTAGTCGAGCTCTAGGTTCGAGCATATGTGGGTTACCGTTCTTATGCCTCCTCTTGGAGAAGATATTCTCATGATTTGTTCGTGCGTTTAGGATCTAATCCTAAGTTCTCTCGCATGCTTGAAATAAAAGAGTGCGGCGCTTTGTCAAGCAGATGGGATAACGGTAATTGGAGGAGTATTCCCATACACCCAAGTTTCCTTGGTTCCTGGCGGCTCTTGCGGAACTCTCTTTCTGGTTGAGGCGTGAGCCTCGCTTGTTAAGGGTTGTTGTTGTTCTTGATAAAGTTGTTGTGGTTCTTCAATTTCTTTTCTTTGTTGTTGTTCTTTGTTGTTGTTCTTTGTGGTTGCGGTTTGTTGGGTTTGTCGATCTTCTTCTTCTGCGGTTGTCGCCATTGTTGTCGTCGTTGCCGCCGTGGTTGATATAGTCGTTGATTGGTGATAGTATTGAACCGGGGCTGTTGTTGGATCGGTTGAGCTTGGATAGCCGGACCGGTTGGACTTGGTTGGGCACATTCGGACGGCCATTTCCTCCTGGCGTGTCGAGGCGATCCACAGAGTAGTGGCCCTTCCGGCCACACTTGAAGCATCCGTCATTCGTGAATCGCATGCCCCTTATGACTCCTATGGCACAGGGGGCACATGGGGAGCTTCACGAATTTTGGTTTCCCAGCGGATCACGGGTACCATGGGCGTCCATTCCCTGCCGTGCCGGATGGCACGTTATTTCCTGCCATGGTCTCCTGTCGGCTGGCGATGTTGGATCCTTGCCCTTGGTGGGGTCCTTCCCACTCTCTTTCGCGATCTCCTTGGTGAGTCGGGGATGCATAGTGGCGACTCTATCTTGAGCGGTGCGGCCGATATCGATGCCGGATGAGGGCCTCACGGTAAGTCGGATCTCGTGACCAGCCAATGACACTGATCTCATGGCGGAGTCCTTGAAATTTCTCGATCCTCTTCTCGCCGGTGTCGACCAGGTGAGGTGCATACCGTGACATTTCACATAACGCACGGTCGTGTCGGTGACCGTGGTCTTCCTCTGTCGCAAGTTGTAAAACTCGTGCTCCTTTTCTTCCGGTAACTCTTAGGTATTTACTTCTCGTACACTTCCTCTTTGAATTCTTCCGGAGAAACCTTCCGATTCTTCCTCTGTCGGGGTTTTCTCTTGCCTCCCACCAAAAGTCGGCGGCGCGATCATCCGGAAAGCAACGCATGACAGCGTTCTGTGATGTGCGGTGGAGGAAGTTGAAGATTCGCTCGAGGCGAATCCTGATTCGGCGTCCACGGGATTCCGGTCCGTTGAAGGTGGGTGGGTTTTGCACGAGCAGTTCCTCGATCCGCCTCGCCTTGTGGTGGTGGTGGTGGTGGTGGTGTGGCCTCTCTTTCCGGGGTTATCGCACGGTTCCTCCTTCTCGGCGGCATCCTATCCTTCATAAACACACGAAATTAGATCTCGTCTCATACCATCCATCAGGGTTAAAGCATCTATATATATATCAACTGGGTATTTATATACGTAGCAAAATTTTAAACACAACGTCGGAAACCACATAACACCATATTAAAACAAAAGGCTCTCGAAGAGCTATCATCATGTCATATCAATTGCCTCTACGAGGACTTTCATCAGCGTTTTTAAACTTTACAAAATACCGGTGCAGTATGATGCCCAAAACAAATACCGGCATCACTCTGTGTACCTCGTCATGGTGCGCACAAAAATCAACACGCTACCGTGATCATCAAAATAGGGTTCATGTCGGAACGACTCGTCGTCTCCGCATGCATCAAAAGATATACAGAGTATATAGACAAAAGATAATCTAGTCCTAAGAACTAGATCTATGGTCGCCCGGGGTGTAGATCGGGCTCCATGCATCGGAGTCAGGACTGGAAGCATGGGAGCTGTCCACTCCCTCCATCTCGTCATCAGCTGATATATCGCCCTCGGGGTCTTCCTCTGGGTCTTCCTCGGGGTCCTCCTCCGGATCCTCCTCCGGGTCTTCCTCGGGGTCCTCCTCCGGATCTTCCTCCGGGTCTTCCTCTTCAGCATCGGGCACGGGGACAACGGGCTCCTGGATCCTAATGACCCTAGCGTCTTCCATAGCCGCTAGGTCTCGGCGAATCTCGGCCATGACCTCCTCAAAGCGATGGGCGTGGGTGGCGGGCCGGACCGGTGGAGCCGGCAGATGGAGGTGGAGACGGACATGGCATGACCGGTGGTGATGGTCGGGGCGGACAATGCTGGGGATGGAATCCTACGGGTGGTAGGACTGGGAATGTGAGCTGTCGGGGACGGGAAGGTCCCGCCTCGAACATGTCCTCGCCATCGCCGGCAAGAACACTTGGTCCATCGGTTGCTAGGCAGGCACCTCTGGATGGAGCCACTCTGGAATCTCGTCACGCCAAGTGTATTCCCGTGCGGGGAGATACGGTCCGCGTGGTGCAGCTCCGTACACGGTGAACACATAGCTCAAGTGGCTAGCAAAGCGAGGCAGATCCGCCTCCAGTGTCAAAGCTCTCGACCCGGTAAATGTAGTCGCCGATATTTCACGGGCGTAACCACCGCCGGTCGGATGGCGGTCTCATGATCGGTAGAGTACACCGTCATAATGTGATGTACCCGGGCATGTCTTTGCAGCCCATTTGGCGTGTGAAGTGCGCCAAAAACTCGCCAAGGTCGTCTCCGTGGCACATCTGGTAAGAGCAGTACGATCGTATAACCTCCTCGGGGTGGCCCTAGAGGACGGGCGTCTAGTCGTGAACACGGTCCGAGCCATCCGAAAAGGAAAGTATCACTAGGGTGGAACACGGTAAACATAGCGGTGTATCTAGTAGAAGAGTGCGTACACATAAACATCTATACAAGGAAGGTTATAGCAATTTGCATTCTTCTATGACCTCATGCTCAAATCCTTATGGCATTACTTTCTTGGTTTGGTCTCAGGAAGAGGCGATATGGTTTCTTAGGGTATATCGTGATCGAGGCCTAGCCGGGTAAAGGCTAAGTGGTCACCTTATCTATCGGGTCTTGGTTTCTTATTTCTATTCACATCATAGGATCATATCGTATCCGTTCTCATTATCGCTTACAAATCATTATTTCCTTTTATGCTTCCTATAGTTATACTTGATTCATTTCCTTATTATTACGATAGGCGACACGTATGACTTTCGAATTCCTTGGCGTAAGCGGTTGGGACTCATAATAGTGCAATTTCAGTTAAGCGATCGCTTCGTCATTGTAGATTCATCGCATCCTCATCATCGAATCCGTTCGGATTGTGATTCTTAAGATTTCTATGTTCTCGTTCTTTCTTAGAATTTCGTTCAAATGGGGTACTATGTTCTCATACTAAGTTCGGTGCGAGAGGATCATGCGTCTTAAGAGTCTATGTTCTCATGGGAAACATATTCATTTATATCATGCTTCTATCATGCTTCGCATACAACGATAAACACAAATCGCGACACCTTGTGCGATAATCACGCATTCTCATTTACCAGTTCTTAAAACTTGTAACTTTCATTCAAGCTAATGACTAGTCAATTGAAACAACTTTTCAATTTCAAAAAATTTCCATTTTCCAAATATTTTCCAATTTCCCAACAAGGCAGTATTGAAATTCCAATTCACATTTCATATACTTCAATCATTTCAAAACAACCTTTAGTTGAAACAGTTACCTTCTTCCTCGTTGAGCGGGGCGACGATGGAGTGCGATGCGATGTGATCGAAACTAAACAATTTCTAGACTCAACTTTCAACTCGGGATTCAAGGAAAGGGTTTCTAGGGTTCGGGCGAACAAGTGCTCGATACCACTTTGTGACGACCCGACTTTCCAATGAAATGCGGATCATATGGATCGTCATTTGGTATGATAAAGCGGCGAAATAAACATAGCTAATCAAGGCAATCAACCAATCAACTACTTAATAACGCATAGGTTAAAAGGGATAAACAATCGATACCAACTCAAGTCTAGAAGGACTTGTCAAAAGGTTCAGTTCAACATAACTTGATCGAGGCGAAATTTAAAGTGCAGTGCGACCTCCAATTCAATACGGAAATAAGCGGTTATAATCAAAACATTAATAATATCGAGTTGGCGGCAATTAAGCGTGTGGACATGCATATGACGATGCATGCCCGAGTTAAAACCTTTCTAATTAAGCATCAAAATAGCGCTACTGCACCACCTCGCACCCATCATCGATCCTTGCTCAACCCGCACGTCAAAAACGAAATGCGGGGCTAAGTACAAAAGTACTCGGTGGACTCGTTGCGAAAACATTTTCTTTGTCAAAGTTATTAGCGCCCACAATAGCGCATGAGGATTTTGGTTAAAGACTCATGCCTATCAAATATTTTATCGTTTTCCAGCGTCGGGCGACTATTTCATTCACGTTGTTTCCATATCGATCATTCATTCATTCATTCCATTCGCGCACTATGGGTGGCCACCTACACATAGTCGTCGTGACCGATCGAGTAGCTAACCTTAACACACGGTCCTGCGTGTACACAATCCGAGTTAGTCCTTAACTAAGTCGGATCCGATCGTTACTTTTTTAACGTTGGTGGACCAACTCGTTCACATACCACATTGATATACCAATCTCGGATAGGATAACAACAAAACATAAACATTTGGCGGTCGATAACATTTCATGTGATAATATTTCATAATGCTTTGTAAAACATGCTTTGAGATATGCATAACATTTTCGTTTCAAGAAAGCCCACCGCTAATCCAAAGCTTAGTGGTTCTAAATGAGCGGGGTGAGTATCCTTCCTCGACAACTTCGCCCGTCGAACCCTTCATAAGAAAATAGTCGTTCTTAGGTTCTTTCTATCGATCGATGGTGGTTTATAAATTACGACTTTAAAGTTCCCAATTAGGGTTTCTTTATGATTTAATGTGATTGTTTTAAGATAATTTCTATTATCTTACATTCCCAATTCTCGGCTATATTACCTCGTCGTCCATAGGTGAACTTGATTATGAATTACATAATCCGAGTCTATTCGTGACTCTTAACCTTAGTTTTATTATAACGTTATTACGTTATAGGTTATCGATAATCAAATTATGATTGGTAAATTAGGAAGTTCTCAAGCCACTAACTAGACTTAACAATTATAGTTCGTCTAGTAGGTTATGCTTGACGACTTGTCGTATTAACGATAATTAAAGAGGAATGTTGACTTACAAATCAGTGGACATATGCCATCATGTAAGTAATTAGTACTTAAGAATAAATGGAGTACTTGAGAATATTAACTCGGCTTTTGAGACATAAGGATCGACATCATGTGTTCGAATCGTTGCTTACATATTACGACATTGTCTATTTAACTTAACTTTCATGGAGGTTACATATGTCGTATAATCGTTATTCATTATCGAGTTGTGTTTACGCCCGACTAATGTCGTAGTGAGTTGTCGTTATTGAATATTAACGTTGTAGCTCGACTCTTGGTTTTTCTAACGTAGGAACTCACGTTTGGGTATCCTTTCATTAATAAAAACCTAATTAGTATCTAACTTGATTCTTGTTTATTCCGTCTTAAGTTATCGAATTTGGTCGATTTCTTTTGGATTCTCGTTCATATAGTATTATGTTGTTTACGTTCGGGGTTTTGGTTTGTCGGTTCAACATAAACACAAACATTCAACATCGACAAAACCATACACAACATAAACTATGCTAAGCATTAGAAAACCCTAATTTCTAATGCAATACATAATCATTGTGTAAGTGTGCATAAGTGTTTCATTCATCCACCCTAATCACAACCACTCATTCTAAGTTTATAATTAACCATCATAGCATCGTTTAACATTAGAAGCGAACTCATACTTAGCCATTTCGTTACATTTTCGATAATTAGCAACAATTAGCATACGTATCGAATAAATTCCAATAAAATCATGTTGTACTCCTATCATACTATAGAATTTAATTATCAACTCAATATCATCATATAAAATTTTAAACCATAGGTTAAAATCTTTGTAATTTTAAGCAATTTCAAATCAACAAGCTTTGGTGTTGATAAATTCCACAAAATTATTTCATGCTTATACTATATACTAAACATGAAATATCACTTCATATCATGCATTAAAATTTAAACCCATGCTTTTCATCCTCATTTATTTTCGGTATTCACATATATATATATATATATATATATATATATATATATATATATATTATTCAAAATTTCAATCCTTCACAATATGGTTGTATATGTAATAGCATGTAATATTAACACCAACATTTACCAATATTCATAATATTACACATCTATTATTTTCAACAATAAAATCAAATAAATGACTACATATATATATATAAGCCACGGTTCTTATTAAAAAATAGGAGAGGTGTTTGAATAAATTCAAGATTAATGTATGATGTTCATATCATACCCTAAACACCATATCTCAACTATTTTCCTCAACCAAAAATCAAACAACAAATATATATATATATATATATATATATATATATATATAGTATTCGGCTATTTCAACAATAAATAGGAGATGTGTTTCAAAAATCCCAAGATTTATATATGATGTTCACATCATATATTAAACACCATATCTCAACTATTTTCCACAAAAAAAAATTAAAATCAAAGCTTAAAATAAGCTAATAACTCTCGGCCCTTTTAAAAAAAAAATCCAAAAATTACAGAAAAATTATGATATTTATTATACATGCTTATAACACATTAGCAAGTAACAATATCAAATAACATTCACAAAATCATGCTTTAACATATTTAAAAATAATTAAAGCATAAATCGAAAAAAAATAAACATGCTCCAAAAATTATGAAATTTTTACAGTAGCCTTAGAACATCATTCTAAGCATTTTGCATTCACAACTCAAGAGCATTTGGAGGCTCTAAAGTCACGAAAATAAATGGGGAGCAAACTAGGGTTTTAAACCCAAAATTCAAAATAAAATTCCACTCCATTAGGATGGAAGAGGATGATGAATAATACCTTACTATGGTCTTAGAAGGATTATTTGAGTGTGGGAGAGGTTGGAAAGGAGGATTTAGAGTTGGGGATTTGAAAGTGTAGAGAAATTTGAAAATGAGAGCAAAATGTGAAAGGGAAATGGGCTGCTCTTTGGACGTTTTTCCTTGTTATAGCAGACCTAATGGCTGTCATTTCCCATTTGAGGTGGTCTTGGTGGTAGTTGGGAGGTGGATTGGTCAAATTACCCGTTTGGTATGTTATCTGACTCTTTAAGTTTTAACGCACTTCGATCGATTTCTCGGAACCTTAAGGTTCTATCTTATTAAATAGCCTTTAAAAGACTTATTTTAATGATCATAAAAATTTCACGACGTTCGGACGTCGTTCGATAAATCAATTAGAGTTATCGCGGAAAACGGCGTCCGGCGATTAAAAATATGTCCATTCAAAAATTCTCTTGAATTTTTGAGCTTTCATAAATAATTTGAGTCTTATAAAGCATATTTTATTGATTTAGACCCTCGGTTCGAGTTTCGGGTCGTTCGGATCAAATTAGGGTTTTCCGTATTTTTACCCGACGTTCGGTTAAGTTCTTCAGGAATTCCCTTCAGAAATTGATTCTTATAATTTCTAAATTCATAATAAATCATTCCTTCATGATTTTGGTTGTTATCACTATTTATTATGATTAGCACGGACTGGAAGTTGTTCCGGCTCGTAAATAGTGTTTTAAGGCGGCCACCGCAAGTATGCCGAAAATTCTCATTCTTTGCATTCTCACATGTTTTCGTGTGAGGATTCTAAAAATGAAATCCGTTCATGGAGATTCATTCTCGATCTTTCATTCTATGTTCAGGCTACTCAGAAAACCCTAATCCGGTAGGACTAGTTATCAGTTTTTGATTTCTTTAGTATTCGATCTCCGAATCGATTCTAATTCGTTTCATTGGTTTCCTTAAACATAATTAAGGTCTAAGAACCACAACTAAGTGATTCAAACATCACTAATAAAAGTTTTAAATTTTTCGGGTTATTACATGCGGGTGGTAGCGGGGCTGCTTGCGTAGCTTCTCTCTACTCCTAACTTGTCAAAGCATTCTTTGAAGAGGATGCTTCTTGATGCGCCACTATCGATATAAGCGCGTCTTACCAACTTGTTGGCGATCATTTGCTGGATCACTGGTAGCGTCTGGTGGGCACCACCGCAGGTACATGGTCGTTCTCGGAGAAGGTAATTGCCTCGTTCCTCCTGAACCTCTTGTTGACAGGCTCGCTGGTATGGGGACTTCGGGCCTCGGCCTTCAGGGAGGACTTCGTAACTCCACGTGGGAGACCAGTAATGGTAGAGATGACCCGTCGTCGGGGTTCGTCATCTCCTCCTCGTCCTCGTTAAACGTCTTGTCTTCTTGTGAGGCACAATTCCCCTTCTACTTTGTTTCTCTTTTTTCGGCCTCGATGAGGGCCTCGTGATAGTCGGCTCGTCGGTCCCGCCTTTGTATTTTTTCAGACCCCGTCTTGTACTAGCGTCTCGATATCTTCCATGAGGTCTCGGCACACGAAGCGAGCAACAAATGACCTCGGTGAGCGCCTCTACAGGTGAAGCCGACAACATCTGGCCGATATAAAAGGCGGCAATGAAAGACGCTTCCCTTCGTCATAAGCAAATCTCGGTGAATTACAGCCCCAAACCCATCACGACCTCACTGCGTCTTTTGGAGGGATGTGATAGGATCTGACCCAACTCCGTGCCCAAGCATCGGGCCCAATATAAATAAACCTAGCGTTAAGCTCGGCCCAAGCAAGTTCGGCCCAAGAACACTCATAAAGCCAGTGGGAGCAGAAGATTCGGCCAGATTCGGTCATATCTAAGAGAATCCTAATTAGAGAAGAGATAGGATTCAAATCCTATCTTAGAATAGATCTGGGATTCGAGATCTAGGTCATTATAGTTGTGTATAAATAGAGGCTAGATCAAAGGGAAAAGGATCATCGACACTTCTTGTAATCACTCCTCATATTTTCAATACACGAATATTCTCTCTCTCCCCGTGGACGTAGATCTTACTCATAGATCGAACCACGTAAATCATTGGTGTTCTTGCGTATTTAATTCCCCTACGAAATTTAGATCGATCACTTATCATCAATACTCAAAAGTGATTTGATGATTCTACCACTCTGAGTTCTCGAAGATAATGTAATTGATAGGTTGTACTCAAATAATTTACAGTTAGATTGTAATTGATCCTTTACCTAGACTCTGATATAAATATATTGTCAGTTCGAATGTAGGCAAATTATTCACTCCCACCATTGTAAGACAAAAAAATCCCAATGTCCTACCTATCTAACAATAATGCTCTTCCACTCCACCATCCATAAGAACAACATAATTAAATTTTAGCACAAATATAAGTTTTGTATAAAATTCGTCTAAATTAAGTTTTAGAATGAATGCAAATTCGTCTAAATTAGTCATAGCGCGATTCATCTAAATTAAATTCTAATAGATATACATATTTATCAAATTCCACTCCACCATCTAAATTCTAGCATAAAATATACAAAAATACAAATTCATCTAAATTATAATACGAGTAAATTATATTACAACTATAAAAGTTCATCTACATTAATCATAACGCGATTCAAATATACAAATTCATTTAAACTAATCATAAACACGATTCAAATCATGATTCTGGTCGAAGATATCTTATCAAGATTCTGGTCGGATATAATCAAGATTTCGATCTGTATATTTCCCTGATTAGGGTTGATTTGAATATCTTAAATTACTTTTAAATTTTTATAATAATAAATATTTCAGTCGATAATGTTCATGATATCGATCTACCGAAATCATGTGAAAATGGATCGGAATATTGTGAAAATGAAATACAAAAGAATTTAAATTGAAATTACATTTTCGATTTCAATGTTAATTTCAATGTTACTGATGATTCCTTTCGATTTCAATGCGAACGAAATTATCCTCTCACTAAATAAATTCCTTTGGGAAATGAACTGATTAGATAAAAAAATTGATTCATTCTATTGGTTTTGTTGGAATTTGGAGTTGAAACAATGTTTTAATTAGATCACAAAATCTAACTAAAAGTATATGTTTAGATAAATCTATGTGATGATAGCCACTGATGTTGTGTCTGTTAGTCAGCTAATCTGTTAGGAAGTTGTACTTACATAGATCCTTTGTTTGAAGAGAAATTGAAGATGAAGATGTTCAGTTGGAAACTAAGCCTAACGAGAACCAGTTGACTAATCAAAGGATAAGCCTGAAGTTTTGAAGAAGTAAGATCAAGTCAGCTAAGTTAGAAACAACAACGGAACGTGCTTAAAGTTATATCAGTTGAAGAATTAGAAGCAGAGCTCAAGGTTGAAATATCCATCGCCAAACAAATTGATTTCAATGAAAAGATTCAGGAAGCATGATTGTCAGGGGAAACTGATGATCATTATGGTATCAAACAATCTGAATCGACGAACATAAGAAGATCAAAGAACCTGAAAGATTCAGATGCTCGCTCAACTATATCTAGAGTTAGCTACAGTCTTTTCGTGGATCAGATTACCTGAAGATGAAGTTAGAATAAGTTCGAGGAACTTAACGCGAGATCAGACGTTATCTGACTCACAAAGCGACAATGCATAAGACGATAAGTCCAATGGTGGTATTTTGAAAAGTAGACTTTAAAATTTAAACGACTGTTTCCAAGAGGCTAGTTTGAGTTCAAACCTCTATAAATAGGGACTTCCTCACCTGAAGAAATAGAGTGCTTCGTGCACCTAACAGCAAAGTTGGATGTTTTAAGAAAGAGAACACAACTCCGCAACTACAACTCCGACGAAACTTGAAAATAACTTTTTTTCTTCCAAAGCTGAAGGTTCCACCACTTCGTCTACGATGAAAACCACTTAGGTCTAGTCTCTCCATGTCTAAGTTGCTCTTCATTGTAAATATGCAATAGATCTAAGATGAGTGTTACTTATCTTTAGATTTGTTATTCATTGTAAATGCACACTCAAGTTAGTTGGAAATGTAGTCCTAACCAGTCCAAAATAAGAACAGAAGTTAGGATAAAGTCGTGAGTAGGCAGCAATGTATAATTGCTAAAAGTAATAGTAGCGAAAGTAATAGTCACGAGTAGCCATAAGGAGAATTAAGCGAAAGTGAAACGAGATAGGTATTGGCCGGATAACCAGGGACATATGATCTTTAATATGTGAGATCTGAAGTCACTTCCATTGGAAGTATAAAATAAGGAATTCCTAAGGTTTTGGAATTAACATGTTAGCAGTTTCGTGGATGTAGAAGGGTTTCTCATAACCACGTTAAATCATTATGTCATTTACTACTTTATTGTTTGTTGATTTGCTGAATGCATATCTGAATACAATACAGCTGAGTGAACACAGACTCAATCTCATGACTAATTCGCAGCTTGACATCTACATACATTTGATTTTATGTTTGGTCTTGCTCAGGGTTTCTGAGTTTGTCGATTGTTAAAGCTTTTTGTTCCATCATCCACACACACGATGAGTTTCAACTCCAAACTCGCTGACTGACAGTCATTATCTTTCAGGGAGAACAACTGTTGACTTAGTCACGCTTTTGTAAAGACTGAAGAAAACTAGAAAGTTTTTAGTAAGATGTATTCCCCACTCCTTACACCTAACACCATGCTCATGAGACCTCATAAGGTTTTACTTCATTATATAGAAGGGAAAAAGAATGCTTCATTTTTTTTTCACACTAATAAGTTCAAATTAGCTAAAAAACCACAATCCTATATGCTTGGCTTGCACAAAAACCACATACATACAAAATAGTTTGCATCGAACTGGCTCGATCTTTGTGGCCCGAAAGTCATCGAATAAAAACTATGTGGTCTAGTCCGACCTAAACTGGGATAATACCATTTTTTAGAGTTCTAGTTTTTCTAACATGGTTTCTTTTGTCCTAAGTTTTATATAAGAATGAGATTTGTTTAAAGCAAATTTTCGTGTAGTAACTGTAGACTTTCTTCATCATTAAATAAAATAATATATACTATAGAGTGTTTGATTATTCGAGATTTTTCAAATTTAATTTTGTTATAGAAATAGACCAAGATTCTTAAGACAAGGCTAATTTTATATGGCACTATTCTGAAACTAAGTGTCCGAATTGAGTTCACCTAGTCAAATACATATTATGAGACTAAGAAAGTGTTTGGTTAAGCTTATAAGCTCTTCAAAACAGCTTATAAGTGGTTTAAGAGCTTATAAGTTCATGCAAAGTGTTTGGCAAAATAAACTTATAAACAACTTATAAGCTATGAAAATAAACTCCCCTAAAAATAAGTAGTTCAACCAACTTATTTTTTCATAAGTTTATAAGTAATAGTGAATTTACCAAAATAATCTTATAATAATTCGTTATTTTCTACATATACATTATCACTTCACCTCTCGTCAACTTTATCTCTTTAACTATGATTTTCTTTCTCTAATTTACGATTTTTCTCTAGCTTATAAGCTCAATTATCCAAATATTTTGACAACTTATAAGCTTTTCAAGCATTATTATATATTTTTGAAACATTTTATAAGCTTTTAAAAATTATAAGATCTTAAAACTTATAAACCCTTTAAAATAAGCTTAGATTAGCAAAGATTATCTAGAAAGTACAATTGGTAATATTTGGTAAAAACTAATTTATATATTTTTTATTTGGTTAGTAGACACTATCATTTTTCTCTCTTTTATTTTTGAGAAGTATATACTATCATTAGGCTAGTAGATTTTTTTATCAGTCTCTGCAACTACACTTCTAATTCAATTCGTAAATTTACAGTCATCCTCTACTCTCGGAATTCCATTTCTGCCCTCGAAGATCCCTGCCTCACCGCCATGGCAGATTCCACCGCCGGAGACAAACCATTGGAGCCACCGCCACCAACCACCCCCACCTCCACGGCGGCGGCCTACCACCTCCACCCGCGCCGCGAGCCCTTCGAGCACGGCATGCTCCCAATCCCCAAATTGATCTTTACCGATGGCGTGGAGGCTCTGTCGCAGCTCAAATCTACCCTCCTCTTGTCCGATTCTGATAATCGGGTCAACTTGGACACCTTGGCCCGAGTCCTTCAAATTCCGATTGAGCAGTCGCGGCTAATAATCGAGACAATATCTTCAGTTTTGCATGACGTTTCTGATCCGTTACTGAAGGTCGGGGTTTCGAAGGAGATCGATACAATTGGGGTCAATGTGTTTGATTTGCTCATCTTTTTGTACATACAGAGTTATAAGAGATTGCTGCCAAAAGGGCACAGGGATTCTGCAGCTGTCGCCGATGTCTGGCCGTCGACTTCTGCTTTCGATGGGTTTTTATCCGCCCTCTCGCCGTTACAGGTACTCATCGTTGCTAATTTTGGAATATATTGAGTTTTATCATCGTTGATTGGAAATGCTTGATGTTGTTTTATAATGGGGTCGCATCGGGGAGAAGGGAAGGGGAGGGGAGGGCGGCGATTTTGAAACTATTTTGCAGAGGTATGAATGCAACTGTATTTGGACTTATCGTTTTCTCTTGTTTCCTGGTATATTTTGTCTTATAATAGGTAAGAGTTGGTGCTGCAGTGGTTTGGGATGCATCGAATATTTAACTGATCGTTATGTGGGAGATATTTCACTTAATGTGGATATATTTTTTAAGAAATTTTTAGACAGAGATAGGATTACTCGTTGAAGAGCATTCTAATTGTAGACTTACCTGATAAGTTCCTGCAATTTTTGTATCTATATTGTGATACTACCACTGCTGGATGGAAGTAATTGATATAATCATGTATGAGTGGAAAAGTAATGATTGGTGGTTTTTGTTATCTGCTGCAGTTGGTGCGCAGCAACAGTCGTAGGTTTATACCATCTCAAGCAGATGAAGAGGCCCATCAGCTATCCTATTTGCAGAAGCACATTGGCAATATTCTTTCTCTCTTGTCAGATTCCACAGAAGGGGAAGGCGATGAATCTCTGGTATGTGAATTTTGTTGTCTTTTTCTGCCCTTATTTTAGTAGAATAAAGTTCTTTAGTTATATAGGAGGTAAATACTTCTATGATAGTGAGAAACAGTTTGCTACTTTGTGTTTCTCTTCAAATTTGTTTGGTTTCAGATGATATTTCATAAGCATAAAATTAAAATTTAACCCCTTTCTGTTGAAGTGCTGAGTAATCTTTAATTTTAACTGTAGGTCTTGTCCATGGATAAATTTGAGCATCTTGGATTTCTGATGTACTTTGGAGAGAAGGGAATTGCTAAAATTCCTTTGAGTCAAAGTACTCCTTTTTTCGCAAATTCAGATCCTGACATGCCTGCTGCTCCTGTTCCTGCATCACAAGTTCTCGACTGGCTTCTCGAAAGTATATCCTCCACCCAGGAGCATATTGCTGATAGAGTTTCCCCAAAGGAAAATGGGCCCAGTAGCTCTGATCAGGATGTTCAAATGGCTGATGTTGGCACTACTTCCTTGAAACCATCAAGCAGTCCAAGAGGTCCAAGTTTCATTGAGGGAGTCTCCAAATCATCATGTGTTAAACAAGCATCTGATCTTAAGGGTACATCTGTAAAGGTATGTTTTTTTTTTATTTTTTCAATTTCAAGTCATTTACACTCTGTGATCTTACTTTTTCATTTGTGACACATTAATCCCATGGAACTTGATTTGCATGAGCAATATGGTCATAAGGTTCTCCTTAGGTAGAGATCATGATGAAATGCATATGCACCGATTAATTTTATCCATACTTGCAGTCTGCAAACTAATACACTGATGATGGATATATAGTTTTGAGTATAAGGTGCAGTTGGATTGAGTTCTTTCCTTACTTAGCTCATATGGAATTTGAAGAGTAACTTCTATTTTTTTTTTGCTACCTATTCCACATCCCACTTGACCTCGCATATTAAGGAAGCAAATAAAAATAGAATTTTGTCAAATTTGTCTGACCTTCATGCTGAGCAAAAGATTTATAATGAAGAGTAGAAATCAGTCTCTATCTAACCTGACTGTGTTAGCTATGATACTAGAGTTTTTGATCCCATGTGTCAGTTATCCCATGCTTTATATCCAAGTGAGGTGGAAATTAACTCAAGAGCTTGCCTCTTGCTGCTTGCTTTGTTTGTTCAGGTTGTGAATTGTCATGAATCAGTTATTTACATTTTGGCGCCACTCAGATATGCAACAGTTTATGGATGCTCTGATGCAACTATTGTCATTGGAGCTGTTGGCAAGGTAGTGAAGCGGTTACTGTCAAAATTAGTGGCATGATTCCATTTATGTGTATTGATATAATATATGGCTTGAAATATTGATACTACTAAACGCTTTTTGTCAATTTCATTATATTCAATGGTCTATAAACTATAGTAGATATGCTAGGAATTCAATCATGGCCAACTGTACATGCCTATCGTCAATCGTGTACATGTCTATCGTCAATCGTGTACATGTCTATCATCAATCGTGATTACTAAATTTCCGATCAGTCCCAATGTAATTCTTCTAGTATGATGCATTACATGTGAATATAATAAAAAAGTGATTCTCTTACAGGCTATTAGGGTTGAACACTGTGAACGTGTTCATCTGATTACTGCAGCAAGACGTATATGCATAGCAAACTGTCGTGAATGTGTCTTCTTCTTGGGGGTTAATCAGCAACCCCTCATTGTTGGTGACAATCATAAATTGCAGGTAAGTTTCATTTTAATTTGGTCTAACCCACGAATCTTTGTGCTAAGATCATCTCATGCTTCAATTATTGGTTGGTAATGACTAATGAGCCACACTAAACTAAGTGCTTACAAATATATGGATTTAAACAAGTTTGGTTTTCTTATTTACCTTAAATGGAGTTCTTGGACTACTATTTTCCGTCATATAGAGAGGCTACAAGAATTTCCTTTTTTACTTTGAGTTTAATATTCAACAGGTGGCTCCATATAATACATTCTACTCACAACTGGGGGAGCACCTGAATCAAGTGGGCATCGACCCTAACATCAACAGGTGGGATGAATCCATTGCACTTGGAGCGGTTGATCCACACGATTCATTATCACATCCTGCTGGTGTGTCGGATGCGCAAGCTGAATCTGCTACATGCGTGGACCCTGATCAATTTACCGTCCTTGTGGTACGTGCTTGATGAGTGGACTATAGTGACCAAATGTTGCTGAGGATTATATGCTACATGCACAACACTATTTTCCCGAATATACATAATTTGCTTAAAATGTGAAACACGATATATAAGAGTTTGTTTTTACCATTTGGTTTTTGTAAATCTTATAGTACCTGTTAGTCTTTGATTCTTTTCATTTCATGTAAATTTTTGGCGCATACTAATATCTTCTTGTCATCCTCAGATTCCAAATTGGTTGGAAGGCGAACAATCTGGTTTCACAAAAGATAATCCTTTCCCTTTACCTGATACATACCTTGCATCTAAGCAGAAAAAAGTATGCTAAAATATTATGTCATCCGGGCATTTAATAACATTGGGTGGTTTTGCTTTCCCACTCAATTTTTGTCGGATTGTGTTGATCATATGTTTTGTTGAACTCAGGCCAAAAGCTTGGATGAAGTTAAGCAAATGTTGAGGGAATCTCAACTTGAAGAGAACAGGAAACGGGAGCTGTCAAGTGCTCTCCACGCATGTTTTAAGGACTGGTTATATGGTAATGTCTGGTTATATGTTTGCACAAAGATACAGAGAAATCCGTCTTTTTCTTTAATATTTTCTCCCTACATCTTGATACATCTGAGTTCATTTTGCCTCTCAAGAATTATTCAGCCCTACCTGTTTGCTATGCTACTTACAATTTCATAATAGCAATAGTTGTCACTCTCATGACCCGTACACAGATATTTATTTTATACTCAATAATGTTTAAAGGTTTAGGTTTTACTTTTCCTCCCACGGTTTTATTTATTCTTTTATTCCTCAATGACCATCTAGCACGTGGATGCATTCTCATTCTCGATTTTGTATGAATGCAGCATCAGGCAACATCCGACAGCTTTACTGCTTACACGGTGAATAATAGATGAGGCGGAACGACCCATTCCCAATAGTTCAAGCACTTCTTGCTGTTATTTTTCTTATGCCAGTGGCTGCCGGACTTGGATGCTGTCGAGTTTGCTACTTTCTAAGGTTTGAACTCTTGTAGATTGCAATCGAACACAAATGAGTTCATCTTCTTGTACTGTATTTTGTGACTGCGTTATATGTTGTAATTCTAGAATAATGTTTGTTACATTCAAATTTTAGGCATGTGAATTATCAAAAGGAGGGTTGAATCTCAATAGGAGAAGCCTCTGCAGGCTCAGTTGCTTTTCCAACACAATTAAGTTTAGTTATTCGATAAGAGTCTTTGAACACTTTTATGTTCATATCATATCTTTTATGGCGTTCTAAAATCCTTGGGGGAAGAATGTGGGTAGGGCATAGCATTCGTGCGGTTCGGGTCAAAATTGATTTAAATCCGGAAACATGAATTTTTTCCTTCTTTTCTTTTAAGAGGAATCCAAATAATATGTAACTGGAACCGTTTGGCGTGGTTGATTTATTCATTTTTGCGCCAAACATAACAATGAGCATTCAAATTTGAAATTGAGAATCTTCAAAATTAGTTTCAAATTTGTATCGAGTAGGGTTGTGGAATGATTAAAATCTTAATATAAAATTATATTTCAATAAATATTTCTGTCGGTTCGGTCCTACTCCAGAATTTTTGGACCACAAAAAAGAACCGATTAAATATACATTTCCGTTTCACAAAATAAAGATACAAAAATTGAACCGATCCTGAAATGTCCTCAAAACTGGAATAATTAGAACTGATTGAACGATTAAGAAGCTCAAACTCAACCAAAATCTAAACATAAATTGAGCCTTAATTAAATGAGAT
Organism: Salvia rosmarinus; assembly: GCA_036937905.1. Taxonomy (NCBI): domain Eukaryota; kingdom Viridiplantae; phylum Streptophyta; class Magnoliopsida; order Lamiales; family Lamiaceae; genus Salvia; species Salvia rosmarinus. The sequence continues at coordinate 65,575 of JAODLM010000775.1, forward strand.
TTCAAGGGATTATCTCAAATCCAACATCAAGTTCGAACTCTCATCAAAGGTGCAACTGAATCACAACAAATAATCCCGAACCGGATCACCAAGTAGCTTAGTCTGAAGGCACAAAACACAGTCAACAAATCATTGTCAATGCTAAACAGAATCATAGAGAGAACACAAGAAACAAGGCTCAAAGTGACCAGTTCATGTGGTGGCCGGAAGAATCATAGCCGCTGGATGGCTCGAGCTTGTGGCGATGAATGTCGCCCGGTCGAGCCAACCCTAGGTCCATTCTATAAGGACTGTTGGTAGTGTGAGAATGAGAAATCTGCCCTAACCCCATATCAGGGGGCATCTCATGGAGAGAGTGATCACCTTTGAAATCCCATGAAGGGCAGGAGGAGTATCGGCCGATCGAGGCACCGGGGTTGGGGTCGACTCCGTCTGAACCGTTGGCGGCAAGAAAGCTGTTGACCCCAAGATCCAAGGCTTGGCTTCTCGAGCCCCATGGCTCGTTTGACAGAAGAGAGAGAGCAGTGGTGGAGTCAGAGATCCCGCTGAAGCAGTCCTCAGCAACAGCGTAACTCGACCTAGTCGTGGAGTCCTGCAGATGGTTGGGTGGAGAAGCTTGCGAGCTGATCTGCAATGGGAGTTGGAAGTTTCGGTGCTCGTGGTTTGGTCCGTTGATCCGCATTGTTTTGATGTGTCTGGCGACGGATCCCTTCCACGGAAGGCTGAGTAGGCGCTGAAGTCCGTATCTAGACCTCCAGCTGATATTGAAGGAGAAAGGCTTGCGTAGCGCGATGAGAGTAAAGGGCCCGGAGGTGGCTTCCTCCTGCGCTCATTGTGGCCAGCAAGGCGCCTCCGGCAACTCCTTTTTCCTTGGTCGAATTCCGGCAATTGATGGAACCTGAGAAAGGCAAACACTCAGAATGTTTAATTCCAACAATATTCAGACATCAAAATCTTGTTTAGTACATGACATAGAAAACATAGATTAGACTGCATCAAAATTTGTTGCAGACAATGCCAGAAATAAGATAAGATACTTCTGCAGACCATAGCTATGTCGACTAGAAAAAGAAACGGTAACTACTGATCCATGTTTGCATTGACATTCAGACGACAAAATCCTGACAAGAGGTCAAGATTTACACAAACTAGTTAACATCAAGAAAAACCTGATATGAAAACATGTTTTTGGATTGGCAACATGTTCTCTCGAGTGTTCTTAATGAGCTCATCTTGGTACTTAGACCTGACAAGTGAATATAAAAATCCAGAACGCAGATGTAAGCAAAGTATTCAAAGGTAATAATCATGTTATGATTTAGTTACTCTTCTCAAACAAAGTCGCGTCTAAAGCAGTTTAAATCCTTCTCCAGTAATGTCATCCTACGAGTTATGATGGCTTCGTCTCATAGGTTATGCAAAAACCATCAACCAAATTCAGAGAGCAAGTTATAGGGGTGTTTTAACACCATATTTCCTTCCTCCAGCATATATGCCCTACTTTAAATCTATCATATCAGAAAACTCAAATTCGACGTCATTTAACAAGATGATGAAGACGAAAGTACTTCTCCTCGAATTATAGGGATGTTTATCTACTCAATGCAAGGCCAGAGACTTCACCATGAAACTTATAACTACACTACAACAAATTCTAACCTAAAAAAGTTAAATTATAAGCCAAGGACCACCAAGAAGCAGGATAAGATCAATAATATACTTAAATACCATGTTTGGTGTGTGTAGGCAACCACTAAAGCCCAAAAACAACACTCCAAAACATCTCATTTCCATTTCAAGATAACATTTTTCTAAAATCTCCTATAACTGAGTCCCACAACATCATAGTCAATAATGTCCAGACAAAGAAAATGAAGATGGAGCACCACATCACAACAAAAAAACTTCAGTCCTAAAGCAACTGATTTACATAATGTACATCAAGCAGCAAAAAAAAAAAAACAATTATTAGCACAGACCACAAAATTTTATCTGTGATAAAGTAAGATTATGCATTACATGTGTCTCACACTAGTATTCCAGATAATCAAAAATTGAATCTTGAAATGGACAAAAGAAATAAATTTGAAAAAACGAAAGCTGACTTGCTGCACTGCTGGCAAAACCTTTGCTCAAGGCCAGCAACAATCACCGTTGGAGACTTCGAGTGCACACCACAAACTTTGTGCCTACAGTAATAAGCCTTGGAATCACTCAGATCTACCATACACCCCTCCACCTGGCATCGAGGCGGCTGGCCGCCCTGCACCACCGAAGTCCTCCCTTTCTTGGCCGGAGAGCGCGGCGGCGGCGCCTCCTTCTCCCCACCTCCAATTCTTGAACCCACACCTTCAAAGTAGATTTTCTTGCCAAACTTCAAGCCATGGATAGAATCAGCCCCACCACTACCTGATGAAGAAGAAGAGGAGGAACCCTTTTCCATTCTTGATGGCTACACCTCTCTCATATCTGCTCGATTGAAACACACATGCATCACAGTGTTAGAAATTTATGCTCACAAATGAATAAAGATTGTATTTTTTTCTTCTTTTGGGAAGCAAACGAAGATAAAGAGAAAACAGTTGGGAGGCAATGCTAAAGGGGGTCAGGGAAACAATAGTTTTCTTGGAAATATTCAAGTAATAATCAACAGAATTATTGAGTTCCTTGAAATGGGAGTGTGTGTGTGGGGTGTACCGTGTAATGTAGAGAGACCTGACAAATGGGCCATGGTGCCCGCTCGGGGAGTGTGAATTCACAGAGAAGTAGTGTTTCTCTTTCTCAGCTTGAAGCTGACAGCTTCTGCCAAAAATAATTGAGAAGGATAAAACTAAGGGAGGAGATAGTTCCTGGAATTTTTGATTGCTTTTGGGAAGACAGAAGGGATGGCTGAACGTGATGTCGCGCGTTACTTAAAGTGCGCGCTTTAGTGATGTAGCAGTTCGTTTACTTTGCTGTTAGTTTGTTATCAATTTGTTAGATTCAGTTACAACCGAATTAGGTGTGTTAGGATTGGTAGACATGCAGTGCATGCTTGCTATAAATACAAGCACATGCTCTCTCGTTGTTCTCTGATTTTCCAGAATAATAAGAAGGCAGATTACTCTCTTCTCTTATATCATCTCTTGATTTCATATACAATATTTTCTATACAAAATCTATATGGTATCAGAGCCACCATCATGGTGAAGAATCAAGAGTCGGTTGGAATGAGCTCGTACATGCGCAATTGACTGAAATAATTTCTTAAATTGGAGCAAGTCAATAAGAAGGGCATTAGGCGCGAAGAACAAATTAGAATTGTTGGATGGAAGTTTGCCTAAGCCAAACATAGATTCACCTCAATATAAATCCTGGATTAGAGCAGATTATATGGTTTCATCTTGGATAATCAACTCTATATCAAAGGAATTAGTAGATGCGTTCATACATATTGATTCTACTAGAAAACTATGGGAAGCTTTGAATCAAAGGTTCGGAAGAACAACGGACCTAAAATTGCTAGGTTGCAAAGAGAAATAAGTAGCTTCAACAGGAAATCAAAGTATTTTGATATATTTCAATAAACTCACGGCTATGTGGAGCGAATTGGATATGATTCGCCTCCAATCATTTGTGTATGTGATGCTCGAGGTTCCGCAATGGAAAGAGAAGGAAATCAAAGACTCATGCAATTCTTAAATGGATTGAATGATGGTTACGAAATGCAAGAAGCCAAATCGCTTTTTAGATCCTCTACCTCACATCGATAGAGCCTATTCTATGATATTGCAAGTAGAAGACCAGAAAATATCAGTGATAATTTTCCGATGTTAGCAATGCAATGGCAATGAATGTTGGACACCAAGATACGGATAAAGGAAGTCAGGGAGACAGCAGATCATTTCGTAAATAGAAGAAGTAGAGAGGAGAAGTTGAATGCTTATTGTCATCATTGCAAAAGATCCGTCACGAGGAGAAAGAGTGTTTCAAGTTACATGGATATCCAGATTGGTACAAGAAATTCAAAGAGACACGAGGACAACAAAGGTTAACTTTGCTGAAAATCGATGAGGAAGATAAGAAAGGAAAGCAGTTATCTCATCCGGTTCAAATGCGAGATTGGAAAATTAATCCAGGAAGAATTGGTTAAATGTGTGGACGGTGGATGAACAAAGGAGGAGAAAGATGCGAGAATCCTATACAACAAAGTTTCAATGTCAACATGATACAAGATGGTTCGAACGATCGAGAGGATTTTAATGGACACTATGCCTTGATGTTCTCGGTAGGATGGAGAAGGAGCAATGGATTATAGACTCTCTAAATTCATGGTAACAGATACTTTTTTCGGTCAATAACTCTTAACTGTCGTTTTCCTTGCAGGCTTTTTGGAACAGTTCTTTCTTTCCGATAATCTGTTGTTTGTGATGTCTGAATTAAACTACATTTATTGTTTTGGGGGAGTTCTTGCGGAGTGGGGGCTGCGAGCTATGATGAATTGATGATGATGATGTGTGTGTGTGTGTGTGTAAAATTGTAGTTCTAGAAGTTATGGTGAACCCCTCGAGATCTATTTCTTTCTTATAACAAAGATTTCCATAGAACTAAAACATTGTGATAAAATAAATTAAGTTCTTATTTGTATATTCGAATTTTAAATTATATACTAGTACTGGTGAAATACATCCCTTTTGATATTTATAATCCGTATTTATACACATTATGTATATATCATGACTTTGAATAATCGAAACTATCAAGTTGTATTTACCTATCTTTAAAGTTTTATGGAGAGTAGCAATATTTATGAATAAATTAAACATGTGTATTGTAAATTTGGTTAATTAACGATTTTTCCTATTTCTAATATTTTCTTAATATAAATGAGAAATTTGCCTATATTTCCTTTTTTGGAACTCGGGTTCTATAGTTTCTACAAAATTTAATCTTATGTTTCATGTATACAAACTTATTGTATGGTCATAGCTAATTTATTTGCATTATTGAATGAAATAAGAAATGAAGATTATGATATGAAATACAGAATAATATGTATTTCATGTGTAAATTATTAATTTTAATATATTTTTTATTGGGGGGACAGTTGCCCTTCTAAAGCAAATCGCAAAGAGGATTAAAAATCTAAGTTGCACTTTATTCGTCATGTAGCAATCATGTTATCATTAAACATGATCCTACTTTATATTTATTGGATACAACTCCGTGATCCCTCTGCAGTCACAATTTTTTTCCCCATATTATAAAAACTATTTATTCAAACATGCTTAGTTAGTAGTTAAGAGCTAATTCTAAAATATATTTAGAGTAAGAAAAACAATTGAGCCCTATTAATCGTAGTGTAAAAATTTTACTTTTTTTATGGTGGTTTTCTTATGAATACTAAACACCAGTTCTTTTTTTTTATTTAATCATCGAATAAATTATCTAAGTACTGCTTATCTTAATTACTTAATTGTTGAATGATTTATCTCCTTATATTTTTATAAAATTAAAGCGTAGAAGTCCTCAAGAAATACTTTTGGAGCGGAGAAATACAATTTGTTATAATACTTAGAGGGTGTTTGGCTGAGCATATAAGTTATTTAAAACAATTTATAAACTGTTTAGGAGCATATAAGATGTTGCAAAGTGTTTGGTAAAATAAGCTCCTAAACAGCTTATAAGCAGTGAAAATAAGCTCCAACAGCTTATAAACTCCCCTAAAAATAAGTTGGTCAACCATAACTTATTTTTTCATTAACTTATAAGCAACCAAAAATTTACCAAAATAACCTTATTATAATTCGTTATGTCCTACACATATACTATCAACTTCACTCATCGTCAATTTTATCTCTCTAACTCACGATTCTTTCTTTAGTTTATAAGATCAATTATCTAAATATTTTAACAACTTATAAGTATTTGAGACATTACCTTTTATAAACTCTTGAAACATCTTATAAGCTCCCTAAAATAAGTTTAGTCAAATACCGCCTTGCTTGATAAAGTAAAAAACGGGAGAATTTTTTGGTCCACAACATTGTGGGTGCATTAAAAGAAGAGAAAGTAATTTACTATTAAGAGCAATTTTTTCAACTTTTTCTAAAAAAATGTCTGTAGTTCGCCAGAGATACTGTGAATTCAATCTTACTAAAAAAAGCTATAAGAAAGAAAGATAGAAAGAATAAATTTGAATAAAAAAACATCTTTAAACAATTAATACATATTCTATAGTGTGCATAAAGTGTAGGAAATATTGATAAAACTGTCTGGTATAATTTCTGTAGGCTTTTATTTAAATGAGCCTTGCAAAAATAAACTCAAACCAGCTGCAAAAGTGAAAATAGTAGAAGAGGACTAAAATTGCACATCCCTAAATTATGTCACTAAAAATGCTACTCTTATTATTAAACGACTAGATTTGCTCTTACCCATAAAAGTAAGTGTTAATGGGGAGAATTACCCCAAATATTAACATCAATACTTAATTTAACCCATATGTTAAGTTGTTACTCTTTTTACCCAATTTAAAGTAAAATTACAAAAATATCCTTAATCATTTAAAAAAAAAAAGCAGATGCAAAAGTCATTCAGCAGACTGTGAAATTAGTCTGATTTACTTTATTTTTGATAGAAAAGTAGTTGACAATTGAATGGGTTGGCCATCGGAAAATCAAAACACATGGTTGGTCGTCCGAAAATAAAAATGGGATGGGTTAGCCGTCGAAAATTGCAAAGAACTAAGATTGACCGGAAATTAAGGCTAAAAAGGTGGTTGGCCACCGCAAAATGAAGAGAACAAGGTTGGCTGTCGGAAATTGCAATCAATGCGTGTAGTTGAGGTTGGTCGCGTGTAATAAATATGTTTCTATTTATTTATTTATTTTGAATTTAAATCTAGGCGTGACACAAATATAAACACAAACACAATACAACACACACACATACACAAACTCAACATAAAATACAGAGAATCGTTTTGAGAGAGGCGGAAGAAATAATTTTTCGATTATTTGAGTAGAAGTGAAGCAATTTTTTCTCAAAGAACAAGAAAAAGATAAATAAATTATTGATTTACCGCGCTTATTATAAGGTTTTGTCATCATACCAATTTATCATTATGTTTTAATTATTGAATTATGTTTTAATTATTGAATTTGTGATTGAATTATGTAAATAATATTAATAATTTATTTTAACATGTTTAAAACGAGAAAAAACCACAAACGCGCATAAAATGACGACGGCTTTCACAAAATGGGTTGACCGTCGTCGAAGTGCCGCCGGAGAGGTTAGCCGCCGTTGAGCACACATCGGCGGCTAACCACTCCGGCGGTATTTCGACGGCGGCTAATCCATTTTTGTGAAAGCTGCCGTCATTTTATGCGTGTTTGTGGTTTTTACTCTTCTGTTTTGTGAATATACGATTTATTATTAATTAATTGCGATTTTATAAAATATTATTTATTGAGTATGCTTAAGAATATGTTTAAAAAAGAAAAAAATCATAATCAAACATAAAATGACGACGGCTTTAAGAAAAATGGGTTAGTCGCCATCGAAGTGCTGTCGGAGAGGTTAGCCGCCGTTGAGCACACATCGGCGGGCGGCTAACCTTTTCGACGGAACTTCGACGACGGCTAACCTATTTTTCTGAAAGCCGCCATCATTTTATGCCTGATTATGATTTCTACTCTTTTGTTTTATGAATACACGATTTAATTATGATTTTGTTAAATATTATTCATTGAGTATGCTTAAGAATATGATTTTTTTTATGTAGATGGAAAACCTTTGGTACATCACTTTGAGATATAATGGTAATTTTGAGGGATGTGACTACATTGGAGGGACTTCACGGGTTTTGCCCGTTCACGATGAGTCCATTTTTAGCTTGATCTACAAAATTAACCATATCATGTTGTCTGATTTATTGACCTTAAGTTATCGATTATGATATTTATCGAAAACTGCATGTGGTAGGATATTAAAGTATCCATTGACGTGTCAAGAAGAATTAGGATATTAGGAGTGAGTTTCCTAATGCCACTCACGCTATATGCTATTACCATTTGCTCGGACATATTAAGAGTTTTGGAAAAAAAATTTGAGGTTGTTGGAGATGTATAAACGAGCTGCATATACGTACGATGAAGCCGAGTATAATCGTTCTATGAACATCATCAATAGATTGAGTCCTAATGCGTATAATAAGTTGATTAGTATTGGACCAAAGAAGTGGGCTCGATCGATGTGTCCTGTGCGGCGTCATAGTTTTCTCACATCAAATGCGGCAAAGACTTTGAATGGACGATTGTTGTGGGCGAGATGACTTCCCATTTGCTCGATGCTGGAGGCAATTCGACTTGTAACCGAGAAATGGTTTAGCGAGAGAATGGTTGCTGCACAAAATAGCGATGCTCATCTGAGTGAGGTGGCAGTTATAAAGCTTAGCGCATAAGTTACAAAAAGTCGACGTTATAGTGCGAGGAGTACAGATGATAAGAAGTACAAGGTGCGAGCTGGCGAACGAAGCATCATGGTCAATCTATATGAAAAATCATGTGAATGCCGCGAATTTGACCTAGACGCCATGCCTTGTTCTCATGCGATCGTAGCAATTAGGTATGTTATAATTTAATTTGTGTATGTTAAATTAACGACTTTCTCACTAATAAAATATTTTTTATAGGGAGGCCGGTGAATCGATCGAGTCCTACGTGAATGATTACTACACAAGGGATTATTTAGTCGATACATATGTTGGTTCAGTAAATCATCTTCCTCCGCGAGAACATTGGGATGTACCGGAAGAGGTGGTTCAGATCATGGTACTGCCTCATATTGTACGTCGACAGGCTGGGCGCCCAAGACAGAGTCAATTTCGAGGTGGTGGCGAGCGACCTGCACATAGACCCAGTACTGATGAGCCATCTGGTAGCAGACGCCGAGCACCAAAGAAATGCAGTTAGTGCGGTGAGCCTGGACATACGCATACAACGTGTGCTGGGGGAGGGGATAATTAGAATTTTAGGATCTATTGTTTCTCTTAAATAAAATCAAAATGGTTATATTATCAATTTTGTTAAATAATGCTTATAAAAGCATGAGTATATATATATATATATAGTTAGGTTCAAATGAGAACGATTTTTATTCTAAAACTAAGAACCAAATGAATTTACTATGAAAGTTGATGAATCCGTTGAGAAAGTTCTTGAATTCCAAAATTTAAAATTTTTCACCCTAGTTCGAATCCCATGAGGTGCGAAAATATTATTTTTGGATTCATAACTTTCCAAATGGATTCATCAATTTTCACAATGAATTCATTATTTTTGATTTCAAGTTCTCACGATAAAAATAGTTCTCATATTAACTCTCTCCATATATATATATATATATATATATATATATATATATATATATATATATATTGAATATCATTTATTTATTGAATACATATATATTGAACATATATACAAGTTGAATATATGTATTGAATATATATATGTATATTCAATATACATGTATTAGATATATATATTGAATATATATATATATATTGAATCATTAATTCAAATATTGCAATATTCAAGAAAATACACTCAAATATAAATAAGGTTATTACATAAAAATTAGTAATATGTTTCGACCACTTCCTACTACTATCGTTCACATAATTCAAAAATAGAAACAACTATTTTCTTTCGGTAGCCATATATATTCTCATTACCTCACTCAATGCTCGGGGAACCTGAAATGAGTCGTTCGACGTACATGCACAGAAACGTTCCGCCACTGCTTATGTCTTGTTGATTGAACTGGTCATCAGGAGCAACCACTCTAAACGTCACCTCGTGCGAAAAGCCACGAAGACTGAGTGAGTTATTTTCAAACCAATGAGATTTGATTAAGAACTGTGGCCATAACATCTTGAAGCAACACAAGTGCATCCGTCGCTGCTCTTGGGCCCGGGGCTCTAATACATAATATATCGAATCGAAAATTTCACACACACCGCTCCTCATGTGCATTCGATATAAAATGTAGCGATCACTACTAAAACAAAGGATGGTGATCTGTAAAAAGAGTTTTGATTTTGTAAAGGCACAAAGAAAAATTTATTTTATAATTAGTCACTGTATAAATAAGTTACATGTTCAGCATGAAGCCATGGTCTATGACTTTTGCCCACCTTTATGCCACGGGTTGCCCGATACCAATCAACATTTGGAACCCACATATATATAGCATTAGTTTGTAACTGTTGTGATTTATCTCAAAAACATGCCGTCATGATCGACTGAGATACAACTGTTCAGCAAGAAATATATATTCATGTATATATGCTATATAAATTAATTGATTTCATAAAATATATATTGACTATGTATATTAAATATATATATTCAACTTGAATATATAAATAAAATATATATATTTATATGTATATATTCAAAATATATATTCAATATATATATATATATATATATATATATATATATATATATGTATTCAATATATATATATGTATATTGGATATATTGAATATATATTTTGAATATCATTTATTTATTCAATATATATATTCTATATACATATATATTCACATCTATAAGAAATACGAAATATATACTTACAAAAAAATCGGTATCCAATATACTCGTCCTCAGATGCATCATGTACAAATCAACATCTTGCAATAAATAATTTTTTTAAAATAACGATTTCTTATATGAAAATACAAATAGTCTCTACTTACCCCCACGTCAAGATTAGTAAAAGGGTCTTCGATGCGAACAAAATCCCTGAAAGTAAGCATGCATCCATTGTCTCTAATAATCACGAAACTCGTCCTTGCCTCAATAAAATTTTCATAAGAAGCGAATACACTATCGGGGATAGGACGAGGCATAAGACTATTCACGTACGGTGACCTCAATGCAGCCGAAGCGAACCTTACTCGTTCGCTTCTACGAGTTTGCTAATTTTGGGTTTAAGCAACAGAGTAGAAAAAATAAACATATCAAATATGATGCAATAATATAAAATAAGATAATTTACCAATTGTCTCGGTTGTTCCATATGCATCTCTGGCATGGAATGACGAGCTGGATCCTCACTGTGTGATGGGCTGATGCCTCCAGAGCTAGATCCATGGACCTGTAGAGAGTGACAATGAGGTGTAAAATCTATCTGGGGTACAAGAGACGTCGGATCTGATAGATGAGTCTGCTGGGATACATCTGAACCCGACGTAGGAGTACGAGTAGAAGGTTACCGTCCCTGATCGTCACTCTGCATCGGCGGTGGGGTAGTTCCACGACGGGATGGCGTATATGCCTCAGTACTATGCGAACATCTACATCGAGTCTTATCTAGCATAGACTCAAACCACGTCTTCAGTCCTTGAATATTCTCTCGAACCACATTATGGATGGTGTCTGTGATCCAACGACGATCATGTCGACTCAGACGTCTGTGGTGCTCACCGCCACTGCTAGATGAAGAGGAATGTGGTTGTCTCTCATGCTTCCATGTATCCTGTCTGCGTCTTCCTATATCCTGTCGTCGTCCCTCGTCCAATCTATGAACAGAAGCACGCTATCTGTCCACAGACTGACGTCGTGGCTCCTCATGCTCTGTATCAATCTCATCAACAATAGAAGTAAGTGCCCTCGTACTGCGTAGCTGTCGTCGACTAACCACCACATCATCAGGACAAGGCTCTGCTCTAGAACGACGTTGGGTCTGTGCTCTAGTGCGGGGCGGGGGTTGTTCCCCGGGCGTACAAATGGGAACGGGTCTCCTGTAGTTCACGCCTAGTGCACCCAGATATAGAGATGACGTATAGTACGTCATGCTCCTATCATAGTCGTCCGGGACTAACTCTAAAAATGGTTGCCCCTACAATAAACCAAACGTATTACTATATATTTGAATAGAAAACATATAATATAATGAATAAATAAAAATTATTGAAAAATAATAATACCCCACGATCGAACAGGGGCTGTGTATCCTCGTCAATCATCTTCGTGAACTTCCACCTCATGCATCTAGGATACGCATCTCCCCGAACATATTTTACAACCGTCGCGCCAAGATCCAGAATGATCTCTAGTGACCAAATATACAATGCCCATGACGGTCCGTAGAAGTGATATTTCACCTTGGTCTTCATATTCCACATGTAGTATTGGAGAATTTTATATGCATAGGCAGCCCATGGAAATCTGGCAAATACATCCAAATCGTCAACTAAGACCCAAATCCAGGGATCCACAGGTCGTGACAAGTCGATTCCAAGAACGAATGCATAGAGAACTAAGACGTGGGCCACACGAAGATATAGATTACCGTCATCATCATCAATCGGACGGTCCGTATCAAAGAATCTCACACCTAGATTCTCTATAGTAGTCCCTCCGCCACCAACAAACCTTTGATAAACCTCAACATATCGCGGATCGTACTCGGCTGTAGGATCGAAAGATGACGTCCCAAAACTCAAACATATCACGAGCGCAAAATCCGAAAACGAAAAAACAAATTCTCATTCCATTGATAAAAAACCATATCTCCGGATCTTCAGCACCGGGGGGCTTAATCTGTCGGGATACCATATGGTGCAAACTCATGTTTGACTTGGATCCAGGTTCCTAACCAACTAAGTGACCGAAACACCTTTGCCTAAACCTATCCACCAACTGTTCACCGCCTATATCTCGCAATCTCATAATGACCCTTCTGAAATAATTGGGCTTGAAGTACGTGCTGATTGTGAACGGATGATTGATGGTCTCAGGCTTTAAGAACTCGATGATTTTCTATTTATTAAAAAAAATTAAACTATGCTTAATTAAGAAATATGTCAGATCAAACCTGCACCACTACAATTTTAGAAGCTCATAATCTAAGGGATCACTGAATGATGACATTATAGACGACAATTAGAGTATGTAATTGGTCCATATGGTATTGCGGTTCGATTATGATTTTTGAGATGAAAATATCAAATAATCGAAAATAGAACCTAATTTCATAATATTTATATATTTTTTATGGTTTAATAATTTGTAATATTTATTTATATTTTGTAATTTATATTTTATAAGTTATGTCTTATTTATTGTTAATATTATTCGTTTGGTAGAAATGTTTATAATTTAGGAATTAAATCTTTTTTACTTTTGACTTCATAATTCTTTTTGTGAATTTATGCACTTTTTGCAGTTATGGACACAAGTCTCTAACTGGAGCTGCCACTATAACTATGTGGGAAATTTATGCACTTTTTAATCTCAACTACACAACCACGTGCCAAAAGAACTCGTACCATGGCAACATCTTAAACTTAGTGGTACCATCACCCTAAGGAAACTAATATAAGAAATAATTGTTCATAATTCACAAAAATATAATTCGAATCTAGAATATAATTCACAAAAAAATAATTTGAATCTAGAATATAATTCACAAAGTATAAACAATACATAATTCACAAAAATATACAATATAATATATAAACAAACAAAAATAACAAAAAAAAAACTAAGATTAAACAAGGCTTACAGTAATGAAAAAAAGGCTTGATTGTAGCACGCGTGGCCCAAAATATAAACCGCAAACCACATCGTTTTATTCGAGTGATAGATCAGCGTGACATCTTCATTTACTAATTGTGTTTTCAGATACCAAAATTACTTCCAAGCTAAAACTAACACCAATCGGATGTATTGAGCTTGCATAGTTAATCTATCTTGAATAATATATATCGGGAAAAAAATATATTTGTTTTGCCTCGTTAATTGACTTACTAGTGACAGTTTTAGTCGGATTTTAGTTAATACATTATTGAAATCTCATAAATTGATTTAGTAAAAAACCAGTTCAAAAATTATTTTCAGCATCAAAAAGTCCAGCAGGTAGCCAAAAATTCTACATCATCAAAATAATTATTTTTCTTTGTTTTTCCGATATTTTTTTTATCAACCCTTTGAATTCTGGATGTTCACTACATGAGTTATGTAAGAGGAAAATTATTCTGACCATTGTTGTTCTAAAGTTTTATTCACTAAAGACAAGGAATTAAAGTCTAAATGGAAATACTAAAAATTAGATTGAGAAATTATTTTTAGTGTCGCTCGTACCTGCTGTGAAGAAGAAGAAGAAGAAGAAGCCATAGTCACCGGGGAGAGAGGGTTGGCCGCCGAGGAAAGGAGGGAGCATTGGTCGCCAGGTTGGCCGCGGGAAGGGAGGGAGGATGGCCGCGGGTTGGCCGCCGAAAAACAGATGGGAAGGGAGGGTTGGCCACTGGGAAAAGGGAGAGATATGGAGGTTGCCGTCGAGGAGGGTTGAGGAAGGGGTTGGCACGGGAAAGGAGAAGGGAGGGTTGGCGGCGGGAGAGCGGGTTGGCCGGGAGGGAAGAAAGGTGGGGAGGGTTGGCCGCTGGAGGTTGGCCGGTGAGAGAGAGAGAGAGAGAGAGAGAGAGAGAGAGCTTGGCCAATGATAGAGAGAGAGAGAGAGCAGGTTGTCGGTGTCGGTGAGAGAGGAAGAAAGAGACATTTATAACAAAATTCGAATTAAAGTTGCAGTATTTGAATTCGTGCTTGTTTTATTATGTTTTGGAGGTTATAATTGAACATTTGGTTAAAAAGAGTAGCAACTTAACATATGGGCTAATAAGAATATAAAACTTAGTAGGGCGCGGAGCTTATTTACCCTATTTTGACAAAAAGTGTGCTGTGTATATCCATTTCAAAAAAATAGTGCCATCTATACCCATTTCATTAGTTTAATATATTTTCATCAAAATCAATAAACTGTTAAACACGAAAAATTGTGCCATTATCAAAGTTTGTGCCATTCAGCGCACAGAACACTAAAGTTTGTGCCATTCAGCGCACAGAACACTAAAATTCAAAAAAATTTGAGCAGATGCAAGAATCTTTTCCAGGTTTTTAAGAATCCAATGTTAAAATTTGATTTAAATCAAAATTCACTCTCTCCCACTCTCTATTCTCTCTCTCTCACCTCTCTACTCTCTCTCTCTCTATTCTCTCTCTCTCGCTCTCTACTCTCTCTCGCCCCGCCCGGCCAACTCCCTCACCGCGGCCAAGCAACTCCCGCCAACTCCCTCACCGCGCCAAGCAACTCCGTGGACCCACGAACCCGCGGCTTTCCGGCCAATCTACCTCCGCTGCCAACCCTCCCACAGCCCCAACGGCCAACACACCCGCCAACCCACGGCCAAACAACCACCGCGGCCAACCCACCCCTAGCGGCCAAGCCACCCTAGGCGGCCAACACACCCCGGCCAAACCATCCTTCGGCGGCCAACCCACCCCGGCCAACACACCCACGGCGGCCAACCCACGCTGCCAACACACCCACGCCATGCCCAACCCACCCCTAGCGGCCAACGCACCACCGGCGCCCAAGCAACCCTCGGGCCAACCCACTCCTCCGCGGCCAAGCCACACCTCGGCCAACCGACTCCTCCGCTGCCCAACCCATCCCTTCGGCCCAACACACCCACCGGCCAACCTACCCACAGTGCTGCCAACCCACCCCTAGCGGCCAACCTACCCACGGCGCGGCCAACCCACCCCTAGCGGCCAACCCACGCGGACAACACAATGTCTTCACAGGTTTTTTTTTTATATTTTTGTTAATTATTATGATTTATAAATTATAATTACAATTATATGCTATGTTAATTATATATTATTAATTATGTATTTATATGCTTAGTGAATTTTGAATTATATGTTTTGTTATATTGTTAATTATGTTTTTTATGATAAGTGAATTATCAAATTTCGAATTTAATTATTATTATTATGCGTGAATTATTATGGTATGCAAATTATATTTGATAATATACATATGGGATATGCCTAATTTGATAAAAACAAGTAGAATATACCACTTGATTAAAATAAGACCATTCAAATGTTGGGTGTAAAAGTGCATAATTTATTTAATTAGATATTAGTTGATTGTCCATATATTAGTTGATTGTCCATAATTTATTGTGTAACTAGACAATAATCTATAATTTATTGTTTATTGTGATAGTGCATAATTTATTGTGTGATTTGACAATAGTTGATAGTTCATAATTTATTATGTTTTAACTTATTTTTGTCGTTAATTGTTAGTAAAAACTGTAGTGTACACATTCAATAAAACAGGTACAATTTATTGTTAATTGTTTATTTATATTATTATATTTTGTTTATTTATATTTGTTCAAAATGGATGTTTATATACGAATTGTTGATATTGCTTGTATTTCTATTAACTTTTATTTATTACTATTATTGGAAAAACAAAAATAGACGTTATAGTAAAAATTGATAATTACTATTAAAATCGATACTTGCTATTAAAATTGATAATATTTATGTTAAATAGACGTTATGTAAAATTGATAATTAATAATTACTATTAAAATTGATAATTGATAATTATTATGTAAAAAGCATAGAAAATAGACGTTATGTAGAAATTGATAATTACTATTAAAATTCATACTATTTCTGCTTTTATTGGAAAAACTAATATTACAAAATTATTTTATTTAACTTTTCATAATTAGATAGGTATTTTTAAAAAACATGTATGTCACCTTAAAACTACAAATTCACGAAAAATCATGTATTCTACAATATATATTTATATTGTTGTATTTTTGTTTATTTATATTGTTGTTTTGTATATTTTTGTTAATTATTATGATTTCTGAATTATAATTTCAATTATATGCTTTGTTAATTATATATTATTAATTATGTATTTATATGCTTTGTTAACAATATATTGTTAATTATGTATTTTCTATGCTTTTTTAACTATATATTGTGTTGTGTTTATGCTTTCTGAAATAATTCAAATATATGTGATAGGATATTAATTATGAATTCGGACATGAATTATTATGCTTTGTAAATCTATGCTTTGTGAATTCGGACATTAATTGAATCTATGCTTTGTGAATTATTATGTATGGTTTGGGAGTTTGGGATGAATTTGGATGAGTTTTGATTGATTTGGCAAATCATATTATAAACGTTACTCTGTAGAAATTTCGGTAGAATTGTTTATTAATAAGACGCTTTGAAATTATAAGCGGTAAAGTGTTGATAAATAGTTAATCTTATGTTACTAAATTTAACAAATATATTTCTTTTAGGTAGAAATATCCACCAAGTAATTTTAGGTAGAAATTTTCAATCCTTGCACTATGCTAACACACAAAGGTTGTCTAATGCGGTTTACTTCCTTGTAATTTTGTGAACTTAGAAACAAAATATATAGTGGATAATGTGTTCCATGGGTAAAGTTTTAAGTCCATCCACAAAAATTAGTCATAGGGAACAAAATTTCCAATTCTATGTTAATCAAGACACAAAAAGTTCACCACCAATTCTATATAATTTTGGAATTAATTTCACAATATGTGTGAACACACTAATTGACATATTTCTTAATTAAGCATAGTTTATTATTTTTAATAAATAGGAAATCGAGTTCTTAAGGCCGAGACCATCAATCGTCTATCCACAATCAAGACGTACTTCAAGCCCAATTATTTAAGAAGGGTCATACAGAGATTGAGAGATATAGGTGGTGAAGACCTGGTGGATAGGTTTAAGCGAGGATGTTTCGGTCACTTTGTTGGTTGGAAACACGGATCCAAGTCAAACATGAGTTTGCACCATATGGTATCCCGACATTAGGCCCCTCCTAGTCTTCAAGATCGAGCGATATGGTTTTTATTAATGGGAGGACAATTTGTTTTTCCTTCTCGGATTTTGCGCCGTGACGGGTTTGAGTTTTGGGACGCCATCTTTCGATCCTACACCGAGTACGATCCGCAATCCGTTGAGGTTTATCAAGGTTTGTTGGTAGCGGAAGGACTAGTATAGAGAATCTAGGTGTGAGATTCTTTGATACGGATCGTCCGATTGATGATGCCGGCGGTCATCTATATCTCCGTGTGGCCCACATCTTAGCTCTTTACGCGTTCGTCTTGGTATCGACTTGCCACTACACCGTGGATCCGTGGATTTGGGTCTTAGTTGACGATCCGGACGATTTGCCGATTTCCATGGGCTGCATATGTGTATCAAATTCTACAACACTACATGTGGAATATGAAGACCGGGGCCAAATATCACTTCTACGGACCATCATGGGCATTATATATTTGGTCACTAGAGATCATCCGGATCTTGCACGACGGTTGCAAAGTATGTCCGGGAGGATGTATCCTAGATGCATGAGGTGGAAGTTCACGAAGATGATTGACGTGGATACACACCTGCTCGATCGTGAGGGCAACCGTTGTGGGGTTAGTCCGGACGACTATGAGATGAGCATGCCGTATTATACGTCATCTCTATATCCGGTGCACCGGGAGTGAACTACAGGAGACCTTCCCATCTCATGCGCTGAGGAACAACCCCGCCCGCACTGACGGCCTCGTTCTAGGCGGGGGCCTTCACCGATGTGGGGTTAGTCGGCGACGACGCAAGACGAGGGCACGCATCTGTTGTTGAAGAGATTGATGAGGAGCCCGAGGAGGAGCACGAGGAGCCACGACATCGATGCGGGGATAGGCGTCGTCGGACGAGGGACGCCGATCGATATAGGGGCGCAGTCGGGATACGAGGAAGCGTGCGAGACAGCTCGCTCCTCTTCATCTAGCGGCGGTGAGCACCACGACGCCCGAGTCGGAGGATCGTCGTTGGATCACGCAGACACGATCAATGATGTGGTTAGAGAATATTCAAGGACTCAAGACGTGGTTTGAGTCTATGATAGAAAAGGTGTCGATGTAGATGTTCGCATAAGACGAGGCATATCGCCGTCCGTCGTGGAACTACCCCATCGGCGATGCGGAGTGACGATCGGGGACCGTGGCCTTCTACTCGTACTCCTACATCGATGTACCCAGCAGACTCCTCTAGCGGATCCGGCGTCTCACACACCCGGCAGTAGTATACACCTCATCGTCGCCTCTCACAGAGTATGGATCTACCTCTGGATTCATTAGCCCATCACACAATGAGGATCCATTCGTCATTCCATGCCAGATGCCGAGACCATTGGTAAATTATCTTATTTTATATTATTGCATCATATTTGATATGTTTACTTTTTCTAACTCGTTGCTTTAACAAAATTAGCCAACTCGTGAGAAGCGAACGAGTAAGGTTATTGCTTTGACCGAGGTCACCAGTATGTGAATAGCCCGCTCCCACGTCCATTATCCGAAGATGTATTGATGAACTACCAGCGTTTCTTGATGATGAGAAATGACACAGTGGTGGTTGTTCGGGGTACTGACCGTCAACTCCAGGTTCGATGGTTCGTGTGTATCGAAACGCCAGAGAGGCCTTTTGATGTTCGGGTAAGTACGTTTTTATACAATATGCTTTATTTTTTTGAAGTACATACACTTATATTGATATTTATCCCTAAAATAATTTTGCAGATGGTCGATCTATACATGATGTATTTGAGGACGAGACTCGATACCGGGATCGACTTATTAGATGGGGTGGATTCTCATAACACAATCATCCTTGATACTGATTTTTTCGTAAGTATTGTGTCTTTAATACAATCAATATATGTTATATATGTGTAGTATCGGGTACTGATATGTTTTCAATGTTGAATAGATGTTTCTGCAAAATTCATGGTCCGAGGTATACGCAACGCTTTCGTCCTACATTCAAGACGTGCGTGAAGCACCATTGATCATTACCCCTGAGAACGTTGCTTCTGTATGGCAGCCACCAGCTCATTGGATTGGAGTTGTCCTCGGCTTTGCCGGTCATACATCATGGTTAGATGCCACACAGGTAACCTTATTTAATACAATACGTGGAAAAAATTGAAATGTTGTTATGTTTATTTTCTAAATATTTATTTTATAGATCATCATCCCGTGCGTCGATGACGACGTTTCGTGATATGTCGCGTGGATATGTACTCGGTCATTGCGTCTTTGTCGACTCGCGTATTTGGCGGATGGACCAGGATCAGTGGATGCGAGGATGATGGACTTCGTGTGCCTCAATAGATTATTGCGGCGGTTCGATATTCACTAGATGGTTCGAGAATAACTCCCACCGAATACCACCATGGAACAATGAAGCGATTATTACACGAGCTGATCCTTCAGAGGTATTTGACCGGAAGACGATTTCAATGATGGGCCATTTGCATGCATGATCAGAGAACGCCTTATTTACGGTTCACCGAGTATCGAGCATATGTCTAGTGTTGCGGTTTTAGCATATAGACATCAAATAGGTGGAAATATATTTCAGATTATGTGAGTCGAATCCAGAGGAAGAGGAAGAGGAAGAGGAAGAGGAAGAGCATCTACTAGTGAGCAAGAGGCATAGAGATTTTTCATCTCATGTAATATAGATTTAGATTGTGGTTCAACATGTATTTAGATTTATTAATTTCAATCTTAATTATTTAGACTCTTCAATCTTAATATATATTTCAATTCAATTTTTTTATAAATTTAGAAAATTTAAATTAATCGAAAATAAAAATTGAAATTGATTTTCCATCGTTTTCAAATTGAATTTAAATTTTTATGAAAATAATAATTTAAATTCCCTAAATTTAAAAATAAAATGAATTGATCGGTTTTTTCATAAAAACCGATAGGTTTTATGAAAAATCAATTAATTTTATGATTTTACCGTCGAATTTAAATTTTTATTTTCAAATAATTTAAATTTCCTAAATTTAAAAATAAATTGAATTGAATTTTATAAAAATCGATTTTTCCTAGCGGTTTGAAATAAAATCAATCGATTCTTCATAAAACCAATCGGTTTTATGAAAAAACCGATCGGTTTTATTAAAAAACCGATCGATCGGTTTGATGAAGAATCGGAAAAATAAGTTTTATGATTTTCAAATTGAATTTATTTTTATTTTCAAATGGGTCGAGCTTGATTTACCGAATTTTGAAATTGGAAAAAAGAATGTCGAGCTTGAGATTACGAATTTTGAAATTGGAAAAAAGAATGAATGGGAGAAGAGGGTATTCTTGGGTTTGAGAATTTCAAAATGACACTGCTCAATTTTTTAGGGTCATGCGCCCGTCCCTAGCAAATATTCAAATAAGTGGTTTGGGCGGGCACATATAACTTGGGCCCTTAAGTTAATGCGAAAACTACCAAACGACTAGACAAACCCACTAATTTAGTATTACTTTGCATAACTAGCGTATCAAACACGCCTTAACAATTAAAGCAAGCATCATTTTATTAGTATACTTTTAGGTATATCAACCATTTATAATCACTTAATTAAGTTTCATTACTCCTTACTTACATAATATGTTTCACTAACATATACATAAATTATAATTTCCTTTAATTTCTTCCCAACTTCTTACTTTAGTATCATATGTGAGCTTAATCATCAATATTAACATCATATATTAACTTTAATATATATATATATATATATATATATATATATATATAGAGAGAAAATTAAGCACCTGAACTTATGAATTTAGAAAATTCTAGTAAATTCATAGAATGCTTAAATTATCATATTAAACTCATATATCAAGTTAAGTGAATCAATATCTCATTCAATTAATGGGATGGTAAATAAGGACATGATTGTCGCGTGTGATCTGCGGATCCACACAAACCACACCTCCTACGTGCACGACTTGTCCTGCTTGACCCCATCTCTCCTCCACCAGATCTTCGATGGGGACGTTCGGTTGGATGACGATGGCGCCCAACTTTCGGACGACCACGCAGCCGGACCACGCAGTGGCAATACTTCAACGGTGCGACATCGGTAGGAAGCATCCAACCGGATTGGGCGGAACATGATTTACTCTGTATGAGTAGTTGTATTAGCTTCTCGGCGTGGTAGTATTCTCCCACATAGCTGGAAATTTGGTCATCTTTATGCTGCATAAATTAAAATTCGATGTCAAAACAATGATAAAGTTGTTAGTTATAAATTGGAATACCGTACTAAAAATTTATATTTAGTATGTAGCTCCATACCGTATAGTCAGAATCGCATGAGAACACTGGATCAGATCCATGTCCCACTCCAAGCACGAGCACGATTCCGTCCCGAGATTGACATTGAATGTTTGGTTTATGTCCTTGACTTTGAATGTGTCGTTACTTTTGGGCACTATAGTATACCGGCGTGATCTCTCCAGCTCCGCCCGTATCTTGCGAATGACTTGGGGGTTAGGTCGGGAGGTATGCTCTTGCCGCTTCAAGTCTTTGATCAAACCATTTTCTATGATATGACGAATCGCTTCAACCATAGAGCAAATGGGCAATCGTCTTGCCCACAACAACCGAGCATTGAAGGACTCGGCAATGTTGGAAGTCAAAAAGGTATAGCGCCTCACAGGGCACTTTGATCTCGCCCACTTCTCAACTCCTACCTCTGTCAACTTGCCATATGCACCACCAGTAGGTCTATCTTTAGGCACGAGGGACTTTAACATGTTCATTGCTTTGTCAAACTCCGCCTCCCGATATGCATAAGCCGCCTTCTGGTACAATGCCACCGACGGTTTCCCAAAAGGCGTGATTTTTTTCAACAGATGGTAGTAGCATAAGCCGTGGGCGTTCTCCGGAAAGACATTTTTCACAGCATTGGATATACTGACGTGCGCATCAGACACAATCAACGTCTCAGAATTCGACTGGTAAGCAGTCTTCACGTGTTCCAGAAACCAAGTCCATGATAAATCATTCTCGATCGGACCAATTCCATAAGCCAATGGAAAAACTTGCTCGTTGCCGTCCTTCGTAACAGAACAAACAATATACCCTTATTGCGGCCCTTCGTGCGTGCCATCCACAACAATAACAGGCCTCATGCACAACGTAAACCGAGTCGGTGGAACCGAAGCGCTACAAAAGATGGCGAAACGACCATCGGTCCAATATCCAAGTCAATCAACGAACCGAGATTAGTTGTCCGCAACATATGAAGATAACCCGGTAGCATCGATAGGATTGTTCATACCCACCATATATCATCTCGATCGCCTATTACGAGCTCTCACCGCGACGAGATATGATGCCCGCACGCCATACTCGTTGTAACTCGCCATAATCGATCTCGCTTAATGACATCACCGTCCTCGCGTATTTTTCGCGCTATGTATGTTGCAATCACACGGGCTTTGACCTTGCGCTGCTTTGTATTCACGAGATCATCTACACAGTGTACGGCATCAAACTTGCGCACAAACCAAAACCACCACGTTGCGATGCGCGCAATAGAAACGGACACCGATCACGATATCGCATTTGAACGTAACTGGTCCGTCCGATCGCGAATAACAAATTTCGCTCTTTGTTCCATGTGCCACAAACCGACCGATATCTTAAGGTCCACCTTGTTGTCGAAGATGGAACCTTCGCCATTTCATCGGGGTTCGGAATAGAGTCAAGAGGACTAGCAAAAGATTGTTCAAGCCTCATGAGGAATAACAGAGCTAGCCAATTGCTCATCTCTTCCATTTGTTCTACCTCGAGTCCCTCGGTTACCCGCGCGTGTTGCTCGCATAATCATCCCAAGTAATTTTTCTATTCCACCCTCTCGACGTATCCATGCATCAAATTCTACAAACGTGCTGAGATCACATTTGCAGCCACACGCCCCTCCTCCTCCTCCTCCTCTTCTTCATCGACGATGTTTGTTCTTCACCGCCGACGACGATTCGCCATCATCACCGTCGTCAACGATCGCGTCGACCACTTCGCCACATGTTGCGGCACTTCGAGGTGTATTTTGCTCAAACCAATTATATGCTCCAAATTGTTGTGTGAATGACTCATCCGAGATGAGTATTGTGAAGCGTAGTCATCTGTTGTATCACGTGGTTGCTCGAATGTGGCATATATGCTTCTGTGTTTTGGTTGGGAGCCGACGCCTCCGTATGTCACATACACTCGGTTGGGCATAAATCTCGACAATCGAGCTAGGCGATCATCGGTAGTCAAAAGTGATTTGATAAGTCTACCACCGAGATCTCGATATATAATGTATTTGGTAGTCAAAAGAATTTGCTCGAGAAGGAATTAATGCTTTCTCTTAACTCCCAAATAAGTGCATTATCGATCCAACAAAGGTATATGATGATGCACCGCAGCGATGAGTTCAAACAATCATCCCAACATCCTCCATATCTAATGATAATATTCTTCCACCCCGACATCTAATTAAATCATACAAATGCACAATAATTAATTAAAAATTCATTAATTATAAAACAAACATCTAAAATAAATAATACAAATTAAATATAAAAACAAGAACATTGATCACGAATGTTTAATAATAAGAACAATAAATTATAAACTAAACTAAACTAAATGAAAATTTCAAAAATGAACGTGTATAAATCGTGATTCACCTAAACTAAATCAAATAATAATTCACATAAAATAAATAAATAAATAATACAAATCAAATAATAATTCACATAAACTAAATAAATAATACAAATGCACAATAATGGACGTGTATAAATCTCTAAACTAAATAATAATTAAATATTATAATTCATCGGACTGACATAAACCATAATTCACCTAAACTAAATTAAATAATAATTCACCTAAATTAAACTAAATGTTGTAAATTAAACTAAACTAAACTACGAGACCAACCCTACTAAACTAAACTAAATGAAAAATTCACCCATGACCAACCCCTATCCCACGGCTAAATGAAAATTCAAGTGTATTGTTGCGTATTTATAATAATTAAACTAAACTAAACTAAACTAAATTAAACTGCAAAACCATAATTTAATTCAACTACAAAATAATAAAATTTAATTTATCTTCACTACTCCCCGTGGCCAACCCCACCCCCACAACCAACCCCCACCCCAACCAACCCCACCCCACCCCACTGCCAACCCCACCCCCGCTGCCAACCCCACCACCAATGCCAACCCCACCCTCACCCTGGCCAACCCCACCCCTAACCCCACCCCCAACCAATCCCACCCCACGGCCAACCCCACCAAATGGCCAACCCCACCCCAAATACCAACCCCACACCAACTACTAAACTAAAATTCAACTATACTAAATTAAACTAAACTAAACTAAAATTAAACTAAACTAAACTATTTAATTCATCTAAAATTTTAATTAATTATTCATACAAATACACAATGGTTATACGATGCCTAAATAATTATTAATTGAAATTAATTAAAATTCACCAAAATTCATCTAACAATAATTAAGGAATCATATATATAACAAATACATCAAAATATTGAAATTACCTTTATAATCCATCGAGGCGAGAGCGAGAAAAAAATTCGGGAGAGCGAGGCGAGGCGAGAGCGAGAAAAAGAATCGGGAGGCGAGGCGAAAAAAAGAATTCGATGAACGAAAAGAATGAGAAAAGAATGAAATATATAGGTAGAATGGTGAATTAAATTCAACGTAAATATTTGTTGGCATAGTTGTTTAGTTGTTGGGAAGTAAATTCACCGATGAAAAAGTTGTTGTGAAGTAAATTCACCGAAAAGTTGTTGATCATTACAAAAGCGGTGAAAAGCATTAGTTGGTCATTTAATTTACTTGGTTTATATCGTTCTTTAATTTTCATCTCTATCATATAATTAATAATTAATAATTAATAATTAATAATTAATAATCAAATTCAATTTATAATTAATTTATAATTAATTAATAAATTGATATAATTAATAATTAATAATTAATGATATAGATTTAAATTTATAAATAATTAATAAAATTAGCGACAAACCAAATGCCCAACCCATTCTCACGGGCCAACCCCTAGCGCTGCCAACCCCCTATGCGTGAACCCACCCCCACCCCTCACGGCCAACCCCCAAGGCCAACCCACCCCGTCCTGCTTCCCAACCCCTCAAGGCCAACCCCACCCCACCCGCCAACCCCACCCCCACTGCCAACCCACCCCACCGCCAACCCCATTCCCCACTACCAACCCACCCCATCACGGCCAACCCCACCCCGCCAACCCCACCCCACGGCCAACCCACCCCACCGCCAACCCCATCCCCACGCCAACCCACCCCACCACGGCCAACCCCACCCCTACCAACCCCACCCCACCGGCCAACCCCATCCCCACTACCAACCCACCCCACCACCGCCAACCCCACCCAAGGCCAACCCACCCCATGCCAACCCCACACCCAGATAATTTAATTTAATTTAATTTAATTTAATTTGTACAATTTAATTTAATTTAATTTAATTTTACTGAGAATTATAACTTTAGTTTAATTTAATTTGTAAATTAAATTAAATTAAATTAAATTAACGGTTTTTTGATTTGATTGATATTTGAAATGATTGTGTTTTTCTGTGCAAGTCGTTGAAAAATATATTTAAAAAATGAAATGGGTATAGACGGCATTGTTTTTTTGAGATTGGATATATACTGATTCAAGTTTTAAAAAAAAGTGTATTTCCATATATTTCCACTAAAAGAAACTAACATAATAGATATCATTTTCACACACACACACACACACACACATATATATATATATAGGGGATGATTCACGTGAGAATGCAAATATTAATGAGAAATAAGAATGCAACATTTAACGTATAAAGTTGTTGCACTAAATGTATAAATTTGTTGCACCAAATTTTGTACAACAACTTTATATTAAGTTCTACACTTTATATATTAAATTTGATGCAACAAATTTATACGTTTAGTGCAATAACTATATACGTTAAATGTTGTATTCTT
The DNA here is from genome assembly GCA_036937905.1 of Salvia rosmarinus. Taxonomy (NCBI): domain Eukaryota; kingdom Viridiplantae; phylum Streptophyta; class Magnoliopsida; order Lamiales; family Lamiaceae; genus Salvia; species Salvia rosmarinus. The sequence continues at coordinate 92,392 of JAODLM010000775.1, forward strand.
ATTTCTCACCAATATTTGCATTCTCATGTGATCCATCCTCAGATTTGATTTCAAATACCAAAAACAAACAAGTTGAGAACCCCCTCTTCTGATCCTTTCCCAAAACCTGTCCATTCGATTATTGTTGCATTAGGGGGAGCTTTTTTTATTATTATTCCAATTAATACATAAATTTAAAATTCGCTCAAAATAGACTAGAATAAAAGACATTTGACCGTAACCGATGTATACTATAGATGGTGGTGTGCATTGTGTTATTTTTTCCATGTCAAACGTTATATTTTTAGATTACAGGCAATTTGACTTAAAAAAGTAACAGTTATTTTTTCTTTCTTTTTTTTTGAGAGGGAGGAGAAATTCAACTGAATTTCAGGCTTTGAAATCGTATAAGTTTGTTGTTGTAGTATTGGTGATATGAAAAAGCTTATGAAAAGATTTTACTATCAAAATTTTCCCTAGCTCAATCTTGGGAGGCAAGATGGGCTTTTCAAGTAATTAAAACCTAGTAAAATAGAGGGTCTAAATTTTAAGTTTTTTGTTCTAAATCTGCTAACTCTTAATCAACTGAGTTAAGTTCGTTGGACATTTCTTGTTATAAGGACGCGACAACATGAGAGAGGGAATATTGGTCCTAAGTTGTAAGGCATACAATACTGTTGATGGGATTGAATTTGAAAATACATTTAGATTGAAATTCATGCTTCAAAATTTAGTTATGTGGATTGAATATAAAGAGTTCGAATAATTGTTCAGGATAATGTTTGCCCTTCTAAGTTGGAGCAAGATTTTATCCCATAATATCTAAAAGATATGTGAAAAGTTTCAGTGTGACAATCGAATCTAGAGTACTCACGATTAAAAAAATGTGTATGAATAAGTACAATACTTATATTTTAAAAATCATTAATTTATCGTGATTTTATTTTCCACCTTGGCAATTTATTATTACTGTCCCCTATCAGCTATATATATACCAATCGTACAAATCAAATTAATTCGAACCCTGGACAATTCTATTATTGTTTCCCCTTATCAACTATACCAATCAAAATCAATCTCTACCATAAGTTTGAATTAACAGTCTGTTAGACATTATTAATAACCATCTACCCTTTTTGATAAGAATAACTATTTAGCATTTAAGATAAATATAGATTTTGTGATGTCCCACATTCAGACCTACGTTTCAAGCCCGGCCCCGCTTTGAAGTAGGATCCGGAACTCAGTCGAAAGAGCCCATTGGTATTCGGATGTCAATTCACTTTAGCTGAAATTTAATTTTAAGCTTGATCTTATTAATGATCTTGGCCAGTTCCGACTGTCCCCTATTCGGATCCAACAAGCCCATAATCGATCTAAACATTCGTATTAAAGGTGGATCCGCCCAACTCAGCATTATGGATCTTGACCCGTCCAAACCCAAAATCGATCAAAAGTCATATAATCTTGTGTGAAATCAGAGTTCCAAAACCTCTTGAGATTAAACATGTAAAGAAATCTCTTCTTCATCTCTCAACAACACCAATTACACTAAGAGGGTGTTTGAGTGTGCGTGTGTTGGCCTAGTGGTAGAGTGGATAGTGCCCGAGACCAAAGGTCTCGCGTTCGAATCCACCGTGACGCAGCCTTTAAAATTTTTGTATTTAATTGACCAAAAAAAAAAAAAAAACTAAGAGGGTGTTTGACTGAACTTATAAACTATTTAAAACAGCTTATAAACTCTTATAAGCTGCTACAAATTGTTTGATAAAATAAGTTTCTAAATAGTTTATAAGCTGTGAAAATAAACTCAAACAGCTTATAAACTCTTATAAAAATAAATTGTTCAATCCTAACTTCTTTTTTCATAAGCTTATAAACAACCATGAATTTATCAAAATAACCTTAATATATTTCGTTATTTCCTACATATACACTACCAACTTCATCTCTCATCAATTTTATTTTTCTAACTATGATTTTCTTTCTCTAACTCACGATTTTTTTTCTAGCTTATAAAATCAATTATCCACACTTTAACAACTTATAAGTTCTTGAGATATTACATATTATAAGCTTTTGAAACATCTTATAAGCTATTGGAGCTTATAAACTCTCTAAAATAAGCTTAGCCAAAGACCCCTGAATCTAGAGAAACGTGTTCAACTTCAAAGCATAACGCACATGTAAGAAGAGGGCCATTTTCGACTTGGACCAAATACCGTTCCACGAAACCTAGACAGCAGAACTTGGAGAGAAGAAATGATCTACAGAAGATGCAAAATGCATTGTCTCAACGAAATTTCCAATGATAAAACATAACTAGTAAACTCATTGGTTATAGTCATAGGCATAGCTGCAGTTAGTATCTTCACAAATCCAAGAAAACTAGTTCTCCAGTTCGACTTCAGCACGAATAAGGACCTCTGCAACTTGAGTAAGTTATGGCCTCCTCAGATGCAAGTCTAAACTATTTCACCAATACATTTCAAATTTTATTGATCCCACGCAAAAACATCCTCAGTTAATTGACCTAATTATAAGTTTTTGGTGAATTACTCAAACGTGGAAGGCATAAAGTTTGAATCAAAATTCAACCAAGAGGTTTACAACTCCTAGTGCATAGCAAAGCTTCACTCTATCCATCATCACAATCCATCGTCTCACATGTCTAAACCAAAGGCCAGCAGCATCAAATAGAAAAGACGAGCAACCAAGCATAAAACGTGGCAAAATGAATGAAGAATCTTGAATATTACCTGAATCTCATACGAAGAAATACTTCAGCCAATCCACTGGCTCTTCATTGTCTGAAAAATGAGCTATCTTTGTTGTTTCCACGATATACCTGATATATAATCTGAAACGCGGAATATAATGGAGATAAAATAGTGTCATGGAAGCAAGGATTTAGGCAAAATGGGACCAAATATAGCTTAGTTATCTATTAACAGAAACACAAAAAACATGTTAAACTCCTTTTGCATTAAATAAAAACAATTAATTCCAAGAATTTTCCAAGGCATTAGTAAAAACATGAACTCAAAAACAAATATTGAGCCCGGAAAGGGTTCAGCTCTCGATGTGCAGTTACAAAATTTATTTGCATTCGACACCAACTTCAGCAGCCCGTCTGGGCTTGTTCTTCCTTCTGCTTCCATGTTGTCTATAGCCAACGGGCTTGATTAAGACAGTAGCACCACTTTTGGCTGCAATGGCATTCTCCTCCTTTACTAATTCACCACTTTCCTTTATCTGTGAGGTCCTCTTCCTCTTCCTGCCATTCTCTGCAGCAGCTTGGCTGTTGCTGCTTTTGCTCAACACCAGATTTTTTGTCTCCTCGCCATCTTCGTCTTCTTCCTCAATCTTCTCAACTTCGTCTTCCTCCTCAAAGTCGTCTTTCATTGGTTTTTGCGGCCTCCCTCTTCTTCTCACGGGTAGCTTCTCATCCTCACCGCTGCCAGTGTCATCGCGAGCAGCAATAGCAGATTGTTTCTTCCCTTTCCCTCTCCCTCTACCCATTCTTTACAATCGGCAACTCGAGCAAAATTATGAGTCTGCAATAAATAACATGGATATATGACTCCAAAAACACCCCTCTTCAAAGATGAATGGTGAATATAAAAGGTACAGACAATAAAACTAGATAAAGTAATCCGAAAAACAATCAAGAAAACAAAGACTTCAGCACAGAAGTAAAGCACCCAGACAAATCTAGAACTATATAAATTCAAATCCAAATCTTATTCATATCATCCACTGAAAATTTCAAGAAACCAGACCCACTAAACTTAGTGTTCAGATTTAGCATACATCACATATATTTAAAAAGCATACAATACTGCAAACAACCAAATGACCTTCAAATCCCATAAAAGTAAGCTAAATCGAGATGATTGACTTACAAATAACCTTAGTCAATCCAATAAAAGCAAATCTAGTAGTTGAATATAACATAACTTAGAACCTCAAGAAACCATCTTTTTTTCTTGAACACTAAACGAGAAAATAGAGAAACAAATCACCGTAAACAGAAAGCAAAAGAATATGATCAGATCATTACTTCATGTAACAAAAAAATACAATAAAATAAAGAGAGTTACATACCAAATGAAGCTGGCTTCGTAAGAAACAATCCCATCTGCATCCTAAGTAAAAGAAACCATTTTCAAGGAAAACAAACTGCACCAATCAGAAACCCAATAACAAGATAAGATTTTGAACCTGCATGAATAGTCTCAACGGCAGCAGGGAAGCAAAGGAAACAAAAAGGTGAAGTCTTGGTATGCTATGAGTGAGAATTAGATAAAAAATTGATCTGGAACAGGGGAAGAAGTAGAGATAGAAAGCGCAGATCAAATAAACAAAAAGAAACGGATTAAAGATTCAGAAAATGAACTCAGATTTGAAAAAGATTGGATTTTTCCAGATTTCAGAGGCTGAGGTACCAGCCAATGAGCCAAGGGAAGCAAATGCTGCGAGAGAGAGAGAGATGAAGTGAAGAAAAAAATGTGTAGTTAAGTGGGAAGTGGTGAAAGGATATTTATTTCATTTAATGGGCTGTTTGGGAAGTTACGGTAAAGTGTAATTGAAGGTAAAATAACTATTCAAGACAAGAAACCAGCAAAAACACGAAATAAAAACTGATAAAAGGATAAATAAATTAGGGCACTTTAAAAAAAAATGAGAAAATTGAAAGGCCATCTTTTGCCATGTCTCTCCTGTACCACACACTTTAGACAGAGTCAAACTTGTTATCTATAACAGTTTTTCACTTGTGAGAGAGAGATATAAAGAGAGAGCTGTCTGTATCTATAATCGTATATTCAAGTCAAAAACCCTAAACCATCACTAAATATTTCACGACTGGGAATTCTCTTAAATTAAGTCACTATCAAAATCTGCATCCATAGTTTACAGCTATTGTATCATTGTCTCAATATCATACGCACAAACTTCATTTTCTATCTTTTGTTTATTATATTGTGTTTTGAATTCTAAAGAATTTTAAACATTTGAAAATCTTTAGTTTATGGTCTTAAGTTTTCGTTTAATTTTGTGTTCAATATACGATAATTGTTAGAATCATATATATACAGAATAAAATTAATTGTAAATATTTTAATAAGTAAAAAGCAATTTATTCGTACGTGTAGTGTGTGGGTGCAACCGTGTCACTGACTATTGTGTGGCGTGTGTATGAATTTGTGTTTCTGCATGTGACAGTATTCAAATGTTATAAAGATTTGAAATCTAGAAAGAATTAAAAATTACCAAAAATCATGGTTTCACATCAATAAACTTGTGCACCTTTCGCCAAACAAATTGAGGAGATATGTGGCTGAGGATTTCAAATCCACTCTCCAGATCTCTCCAAACACAGTCTTAGCAATTTTTTAACAAACATATTTATACATAGGGGTATCATCGTGCTCAAGCTTGGTTTGTTTAGTATCGAGCCGAATCTCGAGTTTTATTTATAGAATATTTCAAACTCACGAGCTTATTCGAGCTTTAATTTAACCCATAATTTTTTTCTAAATTTAGATATGTGTTTATAATATTGATTATTTTATTTTAAAAATAAATTATTTTCTCCATAATAACATGATATATTTAGGGGATGCGGTATACCCGCATCTCATAAGAGATATGCATATATACCCAATGGGATAAAAACATGCAAAATCGGTGAGGTTTATATTGTATGGACAAATATACCATCATGTTCGACTTTGTTTTCGTGTAAAATAACGAGCGGATTAAAAATGGAAGGGAGCTCGGTGGGATTCGATGAAAAGACCAAATCCGACCGGAATCCGACCGATGCGACCGGAAGAACGGAATCCGATCGGTGCGGCCGAATCCGATCGGATTCGATCGGTTTTTTTTTTTTAATTTTATTGCCTCGATAAGTGCTTTGAATTTTCTCTCAAATTATTGTAGCATTCAATTCATTCACGTGAAACCGATATAATAGGTCTCGAATTTAGTACAATAATAGGTCCGATTTTCTTGTTGTTACAAGAATTTGTACAATAATGAGTCTCAATTCATTGTAGCTACAAGAATTTCACGTGAATGATACATGATATCCATTATTTGTTGTTGTTTACCTTCTATAAAATTTGACGAATTCATTCATTCATTCACATCTCATATCTTCATTTTCCAAAATTTTCTATTGAAGTTGAAGCAGCGTATTTGAAGGAAAACCACGGAGAATTCAATCATTTTCCAATATCAAAGGTAATTCGCCAGCAACCCCAAAGAATAATATACTATATTTACATGTACGTATATTTTGATTGGGAATTTTGTTTTAATATTTTTATTTATTCTTTCTTTATGTAGATGGACAATTGGAAATTCATTACTGTGAATTATGGTGGAGAGTTTGATAGTGATTGTACGTATATTGGCGGGTATCAACAAATTGCCCAAATTCCAGATCGTTTTCTTTGCAGCCTCATATACTATATCAATCACGTATTGCAGGCCAATGAATTGAGCACGGATTATCAATTATTTTATTTATCCACATCTCGATATGGTCGGATAATAAAATCATTGTTAACCGATGATGAACTGCTTGCTCGATTGTGCGTGTACGAAGAATATCCACGCGTTTATGTAGTTCACAACACTACAAATATTGCGAGTGGATCAAACCCGGGAGAGCCCAATCATTTGCAAGAAGAATATTCACAAAATGTTCCAAGTATGCTTTCTGGTGATTGGTTTTCTGAATCCCAAAGGCACGCTACGGAGACAACAAGGCCAACAACTCCTATTCGTGTGATGATGTTGATGGAGAAGAAGAAGAAGAAGAATATGTACCGAGACCAAGATCTCAAGAGACCGACTCGATGATGCCTCCGACGACCATCCCGAACAATCAATTTTAAATAATACGCTTATTGATTTTGCGGGATGGATTCGAAGAAGGAGGACTTCCCAAACTATTATCTTTGATTAATCCAAGCACCTATCCGTAAGATGTCAACCCACCCGATCTCAAGAACTAACTAATCGGTTAGTTCCGTCATTCCGCTCAACGTTGCGACCTCACTTGTTGCTAGTGAAATGGACCCGACAAGGGATGGAGAATTGAGTAGTAATTCATATTACTATAGCAAAGATGACCTCTATCTTCTTTGTTGGTGTGTGGCGTATGGAGCGAGGCGGAATACGTTGTTGGTCGCTTCGATACAACACGATCGACATTTAAATGCAAGCACTCGAGAGGTGTAATTTTGAGTTGCGAGCTGCCCAACGAGGTAATATTTGGAAAGTTTATAAGTTTATATCGAACACAAATGCCACCGTGATTTGGGTTGTGTTGGACCATCAAGGTTCATTCAAAGATAGTTGCAGCAGTATTATGCTCGAAAAATGCGCACAACAAAGTGAAATCATGAAGCTAAATCAATTATGGTGAGTTGAAACATGATTTTGGTATCCGATCAGTTATGATGTGGCGTTGCGACCCGACATACAATGATTGAGTTGATATACGGTCGGCATGATCGATCATTCCAAATGCTGCCGGGTTATCTGCAGATGTTGACGCATTTAATCCGGTACATTTATCGATTATGAGGTCGATGGTGATGGTCGATTCGGCATCTGCTCGTTGCTCTCGCCGCATCTATTGCCCTTCTATTTTTGTTTGAGACCGGTGATCGTCGTAGATGGTACTCACCTCGAGGAAAGAATAAGGAATTTTATTTGTTGCGATGTGAAGGATGTCAATGAGCAAGTGTTCCGTTGGCGTATGGTGTTGGGCGAATTGAGAATGATGAATCTTGGTCATGGTTTATCTCACGCATCCAACGGGTATTTGGAAATCTTGGAAAACTCTTAATTGTCTCGGGCGCACACGTGTCCATAGCTAACGCCATCGAGAGAGTATTTCCACAAGCTCATCACGCCTTATGCTTCTACCACTTATCGAACAAGATCAAACAGTTTCGTGGCGATGCTGTGGTGGAAATGTTCCAAGAAGTCGCTTATGCATACGAGCCTGCACAATACCAACGTGCTATGTCTCGCTATCGAAGCATAAATGATAAAGATACCACAAACCGCTCCGTAGGACCGAAAAATGGGCCTGCTCAAAGTCCCCGTGAGCCGTTTTAGCTTCTTAACATCAAATGCAGCAGAGTCATTTAACTCTCTATTATTATGGGCGTCCTTCCAATATGCTCAATGTTGGAGGCAATCGACTTGTAATTGAGAAGTGGTTCAACGATAGAGCGGCAGGACGACGTAGGTCGGACAACTATCTCAATCGAGGAAACAGTGAAAAAGCTTACGATGGCGGTGTCCAAAAGTCGTCGTTACTCTACGACGAGGTCTACAAATGCAAAATATAGGGTGCGATCATGCGTTAGGAACTTCCCGGTCGATCTTCAACTAAAATCGTGTGATTGTCGAGAATTTAACCAAGACGGATACCGTGTTCACACGCAAATTGCTGCCATTAAGTAAGTTTTAATACTAATACTACACGCCGCTTTATTTTTCATGTAACTCATACTAATACTTTTCATTGACGGTGAGGCCGAGAATCCATCCACAATTACGTCGAATCATACTACACGACCAACACTTTAATTGAGACATACGGTGGTGCGATGAATCATGTCCCTCAATACAATGAGTGGTCGGTTCCAAATGAGGTAGCTCAAACGAATGTATTGCCTCCTATTGTGACAAGACAATTTGGGCGACCTAGAACAAGTCGGATTCCATCCGGTGGTGAAAGGTCTACAAGAAGAGTGCCTACAAACGATATGGGAGAATCGTCTAACAAGAGACGCCGAGCACCAAAGAAATGCAATCATTGTAGGAACCGGGACATACACGAAGGAAATGTCCAAATCGAATAAATGAAGGCATAAGCGATTAATTAAAGTTGTATTTTTTTAATATTTGAAATATTGTATTCGCACCTTTATTGTTATTCTTCTTTATATAATAATAATAATAATAATAATAATAATAATAATAATAATAATAATAATAATAAAACTTCTTCACACTTTCAATTAGTGCATACGGATCTTTGGGGTCCAAGTTCTACCACGTCTATTGAAGGGTTCAAGTATTACATACATTTTGTTGATGACTATACTAGGTTTACTTGGATATTTCCTTACGTACTAAATGTGAAGTTTGAAATGTATCGTATCGTACAAAACGTGATCATGTATCGTATAAAACATGAACTAAATTACACGTGATTTTTAAAATCTTAAATAGTTAGGAGTTTAAATAAATAAAAATAGAAGCAACTATAGGAGTTTAAAATCTTAAATAGTTATTAATTTACAAATATTAATAAAACTGAAATTTAAGATATTACACATTTAAATTTACATATCTAAGTGTCTTCACACAACTCAAAAATAGAAGCGACTATAATTTTCCTATATCTTTGGATGGTGAGTATTCCCAAGTAATACTCGGCGATCCGGATATCACACGCTCAACGATACATGCATGCATATGGACCACAAGCGACCCGTCTTTTGGGAGAACTGGTTAGCGGTGTGACGGATAGATAATTCAAGTGGCACGGTTTTTTCGATATGCCCGTATCGTTGAACCTCCAATAATCGCCTTCATCCAAGATGAATCCAAATAAATGCAATATCGAGCCATCTGGCTGGCGTGTTTTCTCTTAGCATGATCTTCTAATCTCCAATATATCGAATCATATAGATCAAGCGTCCACCAAGCATTCGATAACAAATGACGGCGTAGTGTCCATCGATAAGGATAGGTATAATCACCTATATAACACAATTATTACAAAATATATGAATTATTAAAACAAATATATTAAAATTTAAATATAACATGATATTGAATTACAAAATCACATGTTGCATGTTGGACCAATCGGTCATAGTGGATACTCCGTCGTGCCCTTGATCGGAAATAATACTCTGCACCTTCCAACCGCTTGAACAAGATTCCCAACCAACTTGAAGGATTCGCTATTGAGACATTCAAATGATTTAATCGGACATTGAATTGAGCAAAGCAATAAATAAATAAATGTAAATTATTGGGAAATCAATACTTACATAGAAGTCGGTGTCCAATACAATCGTGTTTGCATTGTTCATGGTGGACAATACAAGATCGCCCTTGATCGCCCTCGCTCTACTGACCGTCATGAATGGATCGATCGCTCACAATAAGAACAATTGAATGTATAAGTATTAATCAATCAATTGAACTAAAATAAATTCGAATACTTAGAAATTCAAAATACTTACGTCTCGAAGATAATAAGTGGTCGGCTTAAGAATATCCATGAAAAATGACCGACTAATAACTCCACCACTCTCGGAAAGCATCACCGTACGTGGAGGGCGGGCTTTAAGGAAGTCTTTGAAGTTCTGTACTAACGTCGGATCAAGTTCACGCGGTGTGCCAGTAACAACATATGGAGATGCTAGGGCCATCGATGGGAATCGCTGTCGGCCACTCTTCCAGGGTGCGAACCTTGGTGTCACCACGGTGCTCGTCGTCGTCTTTCGTCGTCCCCGATGTGATCCACGAGCCGGCATCCCTAAAGTCATCCATCGTGTCCATAATCGGACATTCCTATAGTAGTGGATCATGCGGGACTTTGAGGTCATCCCAATCGACACAATCTGCGTAGAAAATATCATTTGACTTAGAAATATTTAAATAAACACAAAATATTTAAATTATTTAATTAAATTACACTTACTTGTCCACAATCACTAAAATATCAAACATATCGGTGAATGAAGTCAAGGTGGTGGCGATAAGAAGGAGGTGGCTCACGATAGTAAGCAAGAGGTGGTCACGATGGGAGGCGGAGGTGGCTCACGATAGTAGGGGTGAGCAAAATGTCCAATAACCGAATAATCGAACCGAACCAAACCGAAATATCTAATTTGGTTCGGTAAATCGGTTATTTCGGATAATCGATTATAACCAAATATATTTTGGTAGTATGGTTTTCGCCTCGGTATGAGTTTTTACCGAATATCCGATACCGAAATTTATATTTATATATAATATAGTAATATTATAATTTAAATAAATAGTTGCCCTAAATTGAACTTTAAATTTGGTGTTTTGAGAAGATTGTAGTATTTTTATGAATTGTTCGTATTTGGTAATGTTTTTGGACTATGAACTTATGAAGATTGTTGGTAATGAGTTGTTTAGTATTTGACAATGTTATTTATGAATATTGCAAATTAGTTATTTGTTGAGTATTAGAATATTTTTTGTACGCTTTTGTTTAAAATTCAATTAAGGCAAAATTCGGTTTTATCCGAATTATCCAAATATCCAAATAATTTTCGGTTATTTTGGTTTGGTAACCAAATTATTTCGGTTTGGTTCGGATATCATTTCTAAAATTTTGGTTATTTTAATTCGGATATTTTTTGACCATACCCACCAAATACCGAATACTCACCCCCACCGATAGTAGCGGAGGTGGTCGCGATAGGAGGCGAGGAGGTGGGCTGATAGGAAGTATAAGGTGGCTCACGATAGGAAGCACGGTGGCTCACGATAGGATGGCATGGCCTCGATCTACCAAACTCGTGCACGAGAATGTCGGTGGCGGCGTCGCATGTCGCCATCGGTGATTCCGTGCCTCATCAATCGATTGCCGTGCCACGGATGAGTATGATGATCGGATGGAGAATGGGTCGGTGTGCGTCGTGAAGGACGATGACGGTAAGCACCAATCAACTCCTTAAACCAACCCTTCAACTTCGCGCCATCCGCACCTCAACCTCGTCGAGGTCTTCTTCGATAGCTCGGTCACCTCCGAGCATGCCTCTCGATAGGTCCTCTAGAACCGACGATCACTAGGTCGTAGGTGATCGCCGCCGAGGAAGAAGTCGGAGGATGGCCCGCTTCGCCGCTCTGCTGACGAGATGTGGGCGGTGCTCTCCGATTGGAGCCCTCGATACCATGTGCGCCGTGCTCGCCTCCTCAATAATATGTCGTCAGCACCACGCCTCGGATGCGAACGAGAAGTACCCGTGAGGCACGAAATTCCCACATCGTCATCACTAATCACTCGTGCTCGTGGAAACTGTTCCCCATCCTCAACGGATTTTGTGGCTCTATATAGGGCACACCAAACGCCTCGTCGTGTCGGAGTGATACCCAGTACCATGTGTCCATTTCTTCTTCCGTAGCCAGTATCATCTGAATATGTTGATAATCCTATATACAATTCAAATAAACAAGACTTAATCAAAATTATAATAAAAAATTATAACACAAATTTTAGGATATGTAAAAAGTAGTACCTGAGATTCAAACAAAATCGATAAATCATCGATCGAGGACTTGCTCTTGAACCTCCATCTCAAGCATCTAGGGTAGGCAACCGGTCACACATATTTCCCAACAACCCACCTGCACTGTATGATCTCGAGCGACCAAACAACCAATGCCCAAGTGGTCCATAAAATGGTATTTCTTCTTCTTGAATTTGAAATAAGTAGTAGCGCATACACCGATACGAATATGCACCCCACGGAAATCTAGAGAATAAATCCAAATCATCGACCAATGCCTGCACCCACTACTCCACCAAGACTGGGATCTCTGATAATAGCATCCCGTATAACATAATAATATATGCACGGAGGTATAAACTACCATCCGCATCATCTATATGCACGCCCTATCGAAAAACGCCTACTAAGTCCGCAATAGATATATGGTCGAACGGCAAAGCTCTAAACACTCGAACACGTTGCAACCGGTGTTTCTACTAAGATTGAAAGACGAGCTTCCAAAACTTAAACCGGTGACTAGTGCATAGTCATGAACAATAAAACAAATGCTCAGTCCGCTCATACGAAACCATACTAGACCATCATTCGTCATAATCGACGGAAATCACGTGGTGCAAAGCCGTGATATTTTTTGCACCAAAGCTTCGAACGAGTAAATGACCAAGCATCCACCGCAAACCTATCCAAGAACTCTTCACCACCAATCTCCAATAATCTAGTCTTAATGATATCTAAATAATTGATCCTATAATATGTGCTAATTTGGACCACAACATTAATCATCTCGGTCTCACATAATCAACATAACCCTAACAATAAAAACAATAAAGTGTATAAATATCATAAAATAAAACATATAATAAAGCATAATAACACGTTTAGCATAATTAAGCATAATAAATCATAATATACATTTTAACATATTAAATAAATAATAGCATATTAAGCGACATGTGTGCTAATTAAGTAGCGAGGATTAACTAATAAATAAGCACGTTTAATTAATACATTATGATATTATCAATAAATAAGCACGTTTAACTAATAAATTATGATAAGCGAGGTTAAGTCGGGCGTGTGTGGGTCTTATTTACTTTTGCATTTGTAGATAAGCACGTTTAAAATTAATAAATTATGATAAGCGATTTAACTAACTAATAAACCATAATAAACTATGATAAACTATGATAAGCAAGGTTAATTATGATAAGCGATTTAATTAATAAACTAAGATAAGCGTGTTTAATTATGATAAAATGATTTAACTAATAAACTATGATAATAAGCACGTTTAACTAATAAATTCAAAATAATAGCATAAGCACGCTTAACTAACTAAATAATAACTAAACTAACTAACTAAATAAGAAATCCGATCGGTCCGTTTGACGGTCGGATTCCGTCAAACGGACCGATCGGATTCCGTCGGGAAAGCGAAGAGCGACGCACGAGAAGCCGTGGTGTGAGAATTCGGCGATGAGCTATCCGATCCGAGAGAGGCGAAGAGCGGCGGCGAGAGTGATTTACGGGAGGGAGAGTGAAGGAGTCTCGAATCCGGAGGGAGTGAAATGAGAGAGGCGGAGTGTCCGTATATATTGAGGAAGAATCCGATCGAATAGAGAAGATCGATCGAATCCGATCGTCCGATCGGATTCCACTCATCCGATCGATTCCACTCGGACCGATCGGTTCCACTCGACCAAAGATTCCACAGGATTTGCGCACCTTTTCAGACGTCTTGCAGCATGCGCAATTTTATGTCAACTCGCTTGTTTTAATGTTGAATCCGATCGGATCCGATCGGTGAAAATCGATCGAATCCGATCGTCCGATCGGATTCTACTCCAAGTCAACTTTTCGATCATTGATGCCAGCTTTTTCGACTTTTAGTCACCTCGTTCATCGACAATGTTTTTCGGCTATTTGGGGTATATCTTCCCGATGTTGCATGTTTTTATAACGATTGGGTATTTATTCATACCTTTTATGCCATTTGTGTAGTTTTCCCTATTGACACATATATTTATTGATTTCTTATAACAAATAAAAATGTTAGATATTTAACACAATAATTATCAACTATAGAAAGAAAATAATTGTATCTAGTTAATAATTTTATATTTTCAAAGTAAATCAATTAACGAACTTGTTCACGAGCTAACATACCGAATACTATCATGCTCAAGTTTGGTTTGTTTAGGTAACGAACTTCACTAAACAAACTTGAACGAAATTTTATCGAGCCGAGTTATGAATAAGATAGGTTGTAAATGAATCAAATTATTCGTGAGCTTACTATCAAGCACACGAATAATTTGACTCATCTACAAACTATTTATACACTACATGTAAATTAGATCCGAAATTTGTGAATAAGATCATGTTTCGATCTATTATTAAATCATAAAAAAAATTGTGTGAAGTCAGTCTTACTATGAAACAGATTAAAATTTAAATTTAAACTTATGTCATTGAAATATGAACATTGGATCTGAATCTTAAAAATAAAATTCACGTTTGACAATGCAACGGTTTCAAATAAAAATATCTCGTTAGATATATGAGAAGATAAGAAACAAGACGACGGACTGAATCAAGAAAATCTTACTATGCAATTTGATAACACGACACAAGATTAACACAAGAATAAGACTAAAACATGTTACTACTCCAACACAATAATTATAATTGAAAATAATTTAAATATTATATTATAAGTGGAAAGATTTAAGGGGTTTTTGGCTAAGCTTATTTTAGAGAGCTTATAAGATATTTTAAGAGCTTATAAGAGGTAATGTCTCAAGAATTTATAAGTTATTAAAGTGTTTGGATAATTGATCTTATAAACTATAGAAAAGAATCGTGAGTTAGAAAGATAAAATCATAATTAGATAGATAAAATTGATTAGAAGTGAAATTGGTAGTATATATAAGTGAAGTAACGAACTATAATAAAGTTATTTTGGTAAATCCATGATTGTTTATAAGCTTATGAAAAAATAAATTAGAATTGAGCAATTTATATTAAGGAGAATTTATAAGAACTGTTGGAGCTTATTTTCACGCTTATAAGCTATTTAGGAACTTATTTTGTCATGCACATTGCAAACTTATAAGCTCCTAAACAACTTATAAACTATTTTAAAGAGAGCTTATAAACTTAGTCAAACACCCTCTAAATCATTTTTATTTTTTATTTGGTGAGTGCCCATATTATTCTATCAGAAGAAAATCATTATGACCATCACACATTCACACCTGACAGACATAATCCTTGCTAGGTGGTTGAATTTTTGAAACCTACAGGAAAGCGTTTATAGGTTAGAATTTTATGTTTTCCAAATTGAAATTTATGTAAGTGAAATTACATAAATGACCCTGTTGCTTTGCTGGGCTGTCTGTCTTGATCTTTGAGATAGTGGGTTCCACACGTCAAGCAGCTGGTTGCCTATTACTATTTCACCCAAATATTACAAACTTGAAAAATTCGGCCCATATCCATTATAAGCCTTAGAAAGTCCTATTGTTAGTTGTTAGTTGTTACCACCAACTCTCTCTCTCCTTTCTGTTTTTTGGTTTTAAACATATTATCATTATTTTTTTATTTTCAGGATGATGATGAGAACGTGGGCGTTTTGGGTAAAATCCAACTCCTTGTATAGTAGCACTTGGCCTCATTCTAAAAGTAATTTGTGGGATCCAAATTTGCCACCTTTTGCCATGGATTACTTGCTGCACTATTAGGACACTTCCAAATAACTTAAATCTGCTACTTTTAGCATAATATACAAGAAAACGTTATTAGGACTCAGCCCTCGTTCTACCAATCTAAGCTGCTGCCCCACCTTGAAGGGGAAGAGCATGCACTACTTCCTCTCCCATGCCCTTCTAATCAAGAAAAACCCTACTTCATTCCAACAATCAAACCTAATCCTAATTCTCCTAAAAGTGAAGATGCAATCCACATGTATTTACTTACTCTTGTATTTACTTTGCCCTCACCAAAGCAAGGAGAGTCGCGCCTGCACATTACTTGTGCAAGCACGGCCTCCATTTTCATGGCATCTCCGATGGTATATCCATCTCTTTCTTCAGTCTCTCCCAAACTTGAGACCCTCTAGGATGAGAGTTCACATAGCACCTCACAAACCTCTCCTCAGGGTACTTCAAGAGAGTCCTCAAGCTCGACTCCGCCTTCAATGCGCCTTCCTCTCTCAACCACTTATGCATCAAAAGCCTAAGCTTCAACCTCTTGGTAGTATACGTTAAGAGTATGGGATGATCAAGCACAACAGTCACTGGATAACCCAAATATTTTACTAGAAGATCGATCTTCCTCTCTATTACATCCTTAGACATGTTGAGAACTCTAGGATCTGATCTCACCATTGCTGCTGCATTTTCTTGACTCAAACCACTCTTCACTAAACAATCAAACCTCTCTTGCAGCTCATCTCCCTTCCCCATTAACAACCTAAGAGCCCTTTCCATTTCACCCGATTTCTCAATGATAAATCTAGAATATTTAGATATGCGAGATTTATGTAAAGCAGTAAAGAACACCAAGGCTTTTACGTGGTTCGATCGTTAATGAGATCTCGTCCACCTGGAGGAGTGATTCCTCAATACTTTCACTATGTTTTGGTTACAGTGAGTATAGCTAAAAGCTCTTAGTATTCAAAGTTGCTAACCCTCTACCTTCAATCTAACTCCTATTTATACATGTCCGAGGGCTCCAAAGCGTGCCCATTCTTTCCATTGGCGGGACTCTTCCCCGACGTGTAGGGGCTCTTCCTCTCGCTGTGGGATGCTTGCGCTTCCGCACGCCACGTGGAGAGTGGCGCCGACTCGAGTTCTGGGGCTGATTAGGGTTTGCCTTGGGCTACCGCGGGCCCGCACTAATGTCGAGCCCACTCGTTTGGGCTGTCGGTGGGCTCGTGTGGTGGGCCATATCCCATCATAGCCCGAATAGTCGAGGAACAGCGAGGCGAGGCGAAGAACGCGCGCCGAGGTAGGATGTTGCTCGGTGATGTTGTCCTCGAAGGTTTCTCGATCTCTTTGATGTCGGGATGTGATTGGTTCGCTGGATTCAACCGAGGTAGACGGTTTTGTTGTTCCGGCGTGTCGCTTGTTGGGGACCGAGCCGAATCGCTTTGTCGTTTAGCGAAGATGTGCAAAAGGAAGTCGGTCCGACCGGATAGCGACCACTTGCATAGGTTACACCGAGGTCCGATCCGGAGCGCACCGCTCTTCCGGAGATGCCAAGTTTGACCCGAGGCGGATCACGACGGAGAAATCATCTTTGGATGATCCGAGGTTCGTCCTGAGCGACCGCCTTCTAGGGGATGCCGAGTGCGATCCGGATGGAGATGTTCTCGTGAGGGGTGATGTCCGCTGGTAGGACGCCGAGGTCCGACTGGATGCTCCCGACTTTCGGGAAAGGTCGGGTCCGCCCGAGGCCGCCGCTTCTTGGATGTGAAGCGGACGAGGTCAGGGTTTGAGCCGCCACGAGGTCAACGTAATCATCACACGATTAGACTGGCGGTCTATCTTCCCGTAGAGTACGTCACACGCGCCAGACGACAGCCGAGCACTCGAACCGCGTGCGCGTGTCGACTCCACATCCAATAGCGGGTAGGCACGTGGGAAAGTTGAAACGGTAGTTTTTAGGCGCCATTTGTCCTATAAATAGGCCCAAATGAGGCCACTGTTCACTTTCCCTTTCGACGCTTTGCTTTCAGAGAATACATTCACAGAAATTTCCTAATTTTCTTTCAAACTTGTTGAGGAAGCCCGATATCTCACCCAAAAAGTAAGTATGTATTCTTCATCTTCTCCTCTCGCTCTAAAACTACGGCTCGCTCGGGTTTACGTTTGCCCTCCGATGTAAAGGAGTATATGTCTATATACCGCTGGGTAGGTCCGTAGGATTGTGTGCTAGGGTCCCACCGTATCATCGGTATGGGACGGACTTAGGGTTGGTGTGGCGAGGTCGGGGTTGACGTTGGAGGAGCTTTTGAGATAACGAGAGAATACCGTATTCTAGAGGAGGCGTGGTGGTGCTGCGCGGCGGATGATAGGCGATGGCCCTCCCGAGGATTTATCACCGTATATGTAGATAGCTTGATAGCGGCCTTAGGTTTCCTTTGGCCCCAATTTTCCTTAGCCTGAAGAATACTTTCATATCCCCATATGTCAACCGACCTCGAATTCCATTAGGTCGGTGGTGGGGCTAGGCTGGTCCCGCTACGGTGTTGGTGAGAAGGTGTCCTTTGAGGTCTTGATGCGCTTTTAGCGTCAAGACCATAGGTGGGAATGTATCTATCTCCTCGGTGAAGTTTAAGATAGCGGCTCCTCGAAGGTGTCCCGTTGGCATAATAGGTATTTTTTCTCATGGTGAGGGGCACTCGAGGTATGAGTGGGGCCTCAGTGCGATGAAGGACGTGAAAATCAAGCCCACGGGCCATATGGAGGAGATCTTGAGCGACCTTGGTGAGGTTTTGTCCATTGATTTCACCGAGGACGACTGAATAATGCCGAAACAGCGTTTATAGGTCGAGGCATCGGGGCGAGTCCGATCGGGGTGAGGGCATCCCGTATATATTTTTGTGTATGTTCTTTGGCATATCCGACCTCGTTGTCTTTGAGCAAGTATTTTCTTTGTTGCGGTGAGGCCGGAGGAGCAGGAGGGCTCACGGTCACCGGTCAAGCGCGCCCAGAAGAAAAATCGAGGCGAGCCGACACAAAGCCCGACCGCCAAGCCCCAAGAAGGTTGACGACATTAGTCGGTGATGACGGGCCTCTTCCGGTCGGGCCCGCACCGAGGCACCTGCACTGTGGCCGCCTCGAGTGCAGGTGCCGCCCTCCACTCTGTCGCACCCTTCCCCAAGGTACAAAGTCTGTTCTCATCGGCCTTATCCACTCGCGATCTGTATAACTTGTGTTGCTTTTTTTTCTTTTTAGGATCGAGCTCGGTGATGGAGGTCCCGCAATGCGGTTGGGGACTGCAAGTTGCCACCGGCCGATCGGCCGAGAGCTCGGCCCGGTGTGAGCTGGGGGCGGGAGCTTCTTCTTGGCCGGCGGATGCCGATGCCGCCGTGGCCGCCTGGGCGAAGCCGAGGTCGCGAGGGCCGAGGCCACGAGGGCACTGCCGAGGCCGCGAGGGCCGCCGAGGCCGCCCACGAAGAGGGGCACTGGCACCGGAGACCGCCGGCGAGCTCAAGAGGCTCGCGGCGGCGGCGGCCGGCGAAGGAGTTCGAGGGCGAGAGGGGCTAGGCTGGCCGACCAGGGGCAATCTTGAGGGCCTTTGCCAAGAAGCTCGCCGACTCGGAGTTTCTCGGCCTTCATTGCCGACCGGCCGCCGTACTCAAGCCCGGGATTGTGTCAAAGCACCGGAGGGGTTGGCGGTGCCATGCCCGACTTGACAAGGTCAAGCATGGTTGGGTCGAGGTTGCCACTCGCGAGATGAACAAGCGTGACGCCGGGTGGTTTCAGGGTGGGTCCTTCCCGTGTTGGAGGCTTTGGCGTCCAACTCCTCCCTTCGGGCGGAGGCCGTCGTCCAAAGGTCTGGAGGATGAAGATCACGAACTCCGGGAGCTTCTTGCCGAGTCTGAGTGAGCGGAGGACGAGGATGAGGCACCGGACACCGAGCTTCCTTCCGAAGGAGGCCAAACTCAGGAGCAGCAGCAAGGGAAGCAGGAGGCGGTCGTCGACTCCGACAAGGCGGTCGAGTCGTGACCGAATGTAATAGGCTAATTTTTCGGGGTCGATAGGACCCTTAGCCTTGTAAACATTCCAACTTTTGAGTAATAAAATTTATCACTTTCTGAAATGTGTGTTGTTTCTTTATTTATAGCATTCCGCATCTCAATACCTTGGACTTGATCATGAATTGTCGGCTGTCGAAAGAGGTCCGAGTGCGTTGGCTGAGAAGGACGAAGAGGTGCTATTTTGGAGGAGTCGATCGTCCGAGCTGACTCAAGTTTTGGCGAGAATGGATGTCAGCTCGGCATCAACCGCCGACCTGAATAAGAAGATGCAAGAGGCCGACCAAGAAGTGGCCCGCCTCCTGGCTGAGAACGAGGCGCAAAAGCTAAAGATCACACAACTCAAGTCCGGGGGGCTGGCTTATCTGCCGATGTGATCGAGGACGGTGATGCAATGCGAGGAGCGGCTCGAATTGACAACGGAGGAGCTAGCTCGGATCTCGGAGGAGCATGCAGAGTATGAGAAGGTAATCCGTCGGACTGGTGGAACTACCATATCAGAAGCCGACGATCGGGTTCGAGCTTCTTGGCGGAGGCATGGTTACGAGGATGAGGAGGGGCTAAGAGCAAAGTTTAAGGACCGCCGACTCCATCATGAAGTATATGCAGATGTACGAGATCGTTCGTAAACGACGCATGCCCCAGCCTCGTAGCGAGTCTGCAGCGGGCGCCGTTGGTCCAATAATAGAAGAACACAAGAGGAGGCGGCTACGGCGATCACGCCAAAGTGCTCCGTCGATGGGTCCAAATGAGAGGGAGCATTTGAGGCGGTCCTCGGTAGGTCGGAGGTGCCCAGGGACGTCGGTCGGCGTGGAGGGGCGGCGTCGGGCGGGCGTGGTGTCTGGCGGCGTCAGGCTCGAGGGCAGGTGTGACCTCGGGTATAGAACGTCCTCCGGTCGGAACCCGTCTGTGTTGGCTCGAGTGCACCGGAGTAGGCGGGGTGGTGCCGACCTCATTGATTGGGTGGAGGCACGAGTTCATTCCGGTATTCATCACGACCCGAGATTTTGTTCGAGCTAGTGCGACAGTGAGTCCCAATGAGGCGAGCTCGGAAGCCCGAATGAGTTTGTATATAGCTTAGGACTTTGTATGTAGTCGTAAATGTATTTAGACTCGTTTCGAAGTGTATATTTTCCCCCTTGAGAGGTACAAACATAGCTTAGGACTTCGTTTTGGTCGTAAATTTATTTAGACTCGTTTGAAGTGTATATTTTCCCCTTGAGAGGTACAAACATAGCTTAGGACTTCGTTTTGGTCGTAAATGTATTTAGGCAGATCTGAAGTGTATATCTTCCCAAATAAAGGGCATAATTTGTGAGATCCGATCTGGATGTCTTGCATGTAGATATTCCAACTTAATGGGTAATCAGATGTATCTGTATGCGTGCGTATAGGCGTTCAATTTAATGAGTAGTCAGTATGCCTTGCCTTGCGACGTTCAATTTAATGAGTAATCTGCGAGTCGCGGCGCGCTTAGTGAGTACCCTACTTAGTGGGTTTTCATCTTCGTAAGGCGTCCCTTGTGAAGGTTTAGATGTGGTATATCCAGAATGGATGTTGATCGCCCTTTTCCACACGTAAAGGTGTAAGTATAGGGTGGCAAGCATCGTATCCACAGGATTGCAATCCGAAAACACGAAGCTAATTCAACAATAATTCATCATTATCCAAGCACGAATTTGGGTTGTGAATTTTTAGGGCTTGATAATTAAATCCAAAGCAAAGATAACAACAAGAAAATAAACTAAAAGCAATAAAATCACGGAAGATAACTATGAAGAAAGGCTAACCCTAGGGATGCACCAATCCTATCCTAGCGATGTTTATCCCGCTTATTATTAACCGTTTTAATCCGAGACAAGGCGGAAGATCACATATATAACCAACAACTTGATTTACAATTGGGCAGATTGATTACTAATTTTCCCTATCACGATTCGTCTAGAGGAAAATAAGCAACTCAAAAGCTCACTAAGAATATGCTTCCTACGAGTGTCCTATCTCGATTCACGACTCAAGGCTCATTAGTATCATGCATTCGATAACGATTGACAATTAATACAATTACGTAATTAACCGACAACTAGATATGTATCAAGATTGATCGAAAATCAACACATATAAATAAGCACAATCGAATCATGAATCGATGCACGGAAGGTAAATAACAATAGCGAGGAATCACAACATATAGGATCGAATCATGCAAACCCTGGATTAGAGCGGAAGACTAGCAGACATAATAAGCGGAATGAAATACGATTTAACCATAAAAGCGGAAATTAAATATATAAAACCCGTAGGGAAGCGTTGGATGAACAATGGTTGGTCTTGAATCCAATCCCAAGCTTAACGAGCGGAAAACAACGGAAAACGATCGGACAAAACGTTCGATCGATAACGAAACGATAAACTAAACTAGAACAACGTAAAACAAGATTTTCCTAAAAGCTAAAAGAAGATTAAAGACTAAAAGCTATAAAACCGAGGAAAACGAATAAAACGCAGTGCAGGCGTCTAGGGTGTGTTGAGGCGCAAGGGCTCTCGCTTATTTATAGAAAGGGTGGAAACCCTAATTTGCGCCTCTGCTGGCGCCGCCGCGACCGGTCTCGCGATCGCTAGTGCGATCGCTAGGTATGTCTCGCGTTCTTCTCGCTTCGCTCGCCTCCTTCGCTCGCGTTGCACCTCGCGACCCGGCTGGCGGTCGCTAGCAATTATGAAGTGGTCGCGAAATCGTCCGGTGAGTTCTCGCGCTAAGCTTCGCTGGGCACGAGGTTGCGATCGCGACTCGGCGGGTTCTCATGCGTGTTTCCTAGCGGCCATCTAGCGACCGCTAGGCTGGTCGCTAGAAACTTGACAGTTGCTATATTTCTCGTAAGGCGTTCCTTGCTTCGATTATCAACATATAAACCTACAAAGCGTCGAAGGAACACCCAAGCGCATATCTTCTATAAATAGATAAAACATTAAGAATTGAAACATAAACGCATTAAGCGAGCTAAACTCATCTTCAAATATCAACTATAAGCGTGTAAAATGCGCGTTTATCAAACCCCAAACTTAAAGCATTGTTTGTCCTCAAACAAAAAAGTAATGAAAGACAAACGAAAGATCAACGAGCGTAGCAAAGAGGATAACCATTCTAGGCCTCGAAACATATTAACGCTCAAAAACATTAGCGCATTATGACGATGTTAGCCAACTCAACACAAACAACCATCGAGGGTAAAAACTCATTTATTTCAACCCTCACAAAGGCATGTGCGTAATATATATAGGATACACTCAAACTCATAAAGAAATTAAGGGCGTGTATACACTCAACGATCAATGCAATGCAACATCTTACCATAGGCTTGCCGTTTTCTAACATCTCCACCGCGTCAAATATGTTCAACAAGGATCAAAGAGGTCTTTTGATAGGTTATAATGTAGGCACATTGGTTAAGGTAGGATAATATATGGCTAAGTGACTCAAGTAAACCCAAGCACCACCATTTATATATTTCAACACATATGGACTTTGTCCATTTTCCTCTTCTTTCCCAACGTGCTAAATTGACGTTTTATGCCTCATAAGGTACCTATATTTCGATTAAAGACCCTTTATGCTCAACGCTCATAGTGAACTTAACATTTTCTTTTTCTTTTCTTTTCTAGAGCTTATAGGGTTTAACTTTCACAACAAAGGTACTATTCTTTACCACGGATGTATTTTTCTAAAAGAAACTTTTCTCATCATAACTACATCAAAATTTCACCTTTTGATTCCCATATCCATCCTCGCCTCCTATCATCCGGTTAATCGAAAGAAAAGTCTAATAAAGGCTCAAAGAAGGCGACAAATGGTATATAACATCGGGTTAGTGTTTGGGTGAATATGTGGTTAACAAAGATGGCCTTTATCCCTTCCAAATTAAAACACATATTGCAGTCTCGACACGGAAGAGCAGCGAGTTCTAGAAGGTAATCACGTGCATGATATCACACAATTAAAAGCGTATCAAGATGTTTATACAGTGAAGCTCAAGTCTCACGGGTTAAGCAAATGGTGGAAAACAACAAGCCTAAGCCATCTAACGTCATTCATGCGTCATTTTCTAACATATCATGTGCACTATCATTAAATTTCACAAAAATTTTCTATCGTCATTGGCCACATGGATTAACACACTTCACTTAACTCGTTGATCGACAGACACGAAAACGAAAAGACAAACAGAACCACGACAAAAAGCAACACAAACGAAAGACACGACAAAACACGAAAACAAAAAAAAGAAAACGTTGGGTTACCTCCCAACAAGTGCTCAATTGCGTCTTTAGCTGACCATTGCTAACCTTTTTCAATCCGGCGTTTTGTGGCAAAGTAATCCTTCTCAACTCGTGGATCCTCCTAAACTTAGCATTTACGGATCTCCACCACCGACTATGGAAGTGTCCCCAAACTTGAGCGATACACTCGGAGTTCCATGCCGAGTCCACTTCTTCCTTCTCACGACTTCCTCGATCGGTTGAGTACCCTCTAAACACGAAACTTGTGCGGCAGCAGCAGTCGTGTCGAGCAACAATCTTAGGCTTTCAGCGTTGTGTTGCTTGATGGCGTCGTATGGAAATCTTGAGCTCCTCATCGTTAACACGAAGCGTGAGATTGCCTTCTGCACATCAATCAACGCACGACCGGTTGCTAGAAAAGGTCTACCAAGGATTAGTGGTTGTTGTTTGAATTCGGGAATATCTAGAATAACAAAGTCGACAGGAAAAACAAAATCTCGAATTCTTACCAACATGTCTTCGACGATACCTTTTGGATATGTGGTGACCGGTCGGCCATCATCGGTGAAATCTTCGCCGGCTTCATCTTTCCTAGGTGTAGCGGTTGAAAACGCTTCAATGGCATCAGTTGATGCTCGCCCCAAGTCGCACAAAACATTTGGAAAAGTGCGCTCGACGATCTCGCACTCTAACGTGAAACTGCCGGATCCTTCTCGCTTGAGGAGGAGCTTCCTTTGCAAGACGGCACCGCATTCTTGGTTAGGGTAATTTTCTCAAATTTCTCCGGTTTCTTCTTGCTTGCTGCGTCTTTAAAATTTCATGTATCCGGCATGTTTCGCGGTAACAAAGAGAGGCAAATTTATCTCAACTTTTGAAAAACCTCTTTGAAGCAGGCGAACTCCTCGTCATATTTCGACTTGACAAGTCGACTCGGAAACGGGACCGGAGGGTGTATGTGCGACGATTAGCTTCGGGGCGCCTCGCGGTTGACCTCGCGACCACTGGGAAGGTCGCGAGGTATCATTGCGTACTGACTCCGTCTTGGCGTGCGAAGCTTCTGGGCGCGAGCTGCCCTGGCTGATTTCTCGGCCGCTTCTTCGCACGATTGCTCGCGGGTGGCATGCGGCGCCGGGTCGCTTCGCGAATAGCTACAGCGCGCGCAGACACTCGATGGCTCGCGGTCGGGTGCTCGATCGATCGCGGCGCGTCTGCGTAAAATTCTTGTATTCCTCGCGATCGGGCTCGCGATCGGGAGCTCGATCGCGGTTTATGCTCCATGTGTTTCAGCCTCTTCTTCTTCTGGGGCTCGGGTAAGCTCGTCCACCTCGTGCGGATGGCGAAGCATTGATTCTTCGGTTCACTCCGTATTACTCGGAATTGGCCCGTCTTTTGTAGTGCATTCACTTGCACGGCTATTTGACCAATTTGATTCTCCAACATCTTCATATGCTTCCCATAGCCGTCACGGTGGACTCCAGTGATTTATCTTACGCGGTGTTGCTTATGAGCGAATTCGATTCGTTGCCAATTGTTGATTGCTTACAACCAATCTGCGCATCATGTCTTGAGACTTGGCTTCTTCGGCTCTTGAACAGACTCGGACATTGAAACTGCTGCGAGTTGTTGGAAATTCGAATGATTCCTCGATTGATGTGGTGGCGTTCTGTCTCAATCTGACTCTTCAAAATAGTGAACTTCTTCATGAGATCGTCATATTTTGAATCACTCTCAACAGCAGCTGCTTTGAACAATGGTGTTCTCTCCGTTGGCCATTGATAGTTGTTGGCAGCCATCTCTTCTACAATACGGCTTGCCTCGTCTACTGGTCGGTTCAATAAGCAGCCCCCTGCCGACGCATCCACCATGCTCCTTATACGCCGTATCGTCACCACCGTAGAAGCTGTGTGATTTGTTGCTCCTGGAGAACCCATGTTGTGGACATCGTCTCGATAGACCTCGAATCTCTCCCATGCCTCGAATAATGATTCGTCGTGGTTTTGGCAAAATGAGAGATTTCGCGATGATCTTCTGCGCTTTCGCCGTGGAAAGTATTTGAAAGAAACTTCTATAAAGTTTCCCCAAGTGTCGATGCCACTCGGTCAAACTCTTGAACCAATCTTTCGCTGGTGCGTGGCGGAAGTCAACATGCGCATCCGGATCGTGTCTTGTGGCACCCCATTCTCGCTTGATGGTGTCACAAATATCGAAAACGCTTCGAGATGCGCATTCGGTCTTAGTGACTCTCCCCAAACCGCTTTCTCCTTGGACCATCTTGATCGGGGCGTTTTAGCTCAAATTGTTTGCATCTACGTGCGGGCCCCAACCGCCTCCTTGAACTGCTCGGTGGGATGTCGGTACATGTGATTCGAGGTCTTTCCTCCGAGGCAGGACAATGATTCCCGTATTCGCCATCCGACACTGCATCTCAAAGTCGGCTAGCATACGTGAAACTTGCTCGGGAGGAATGCCCGTTTTGCGGATCGGTGCCATTGCAGCCCGTCTCTTTCTCGTCCTCTTCTCCTTTGAGAACTTTCGATCTCGGGATCTAATAATATTTCGGAGGTCCCCGAGATCTTATGCCTATAAACTACACGAGAAAAGAGAATTTAGCTTGACAAAAATAAATAAATATAATATATTATATATAACTTGAATTAATAAATCCAAATCGTCAAATTATTCTTATGTGATCTTAACAATCCCGACAGCGCCAAAATTTGATCGCTCCTTTCCACACGTAAAGGTGTAAGTATAGGAGTGGCGAAGTATCGTATCCACGAGGATTGCAATCCGAAACACGAAGCTAATTCAACAATAATTCATCATTATCCAAGCACGAATTTGGGTTGTGAATTTTTAGGGCTTGATAATTAAATCCAAAGCAAAGATAACAACAAGAAAATAAACTAAAGCAATAAAATCACGGAAGATAACTATGAAGAAAGACTAACCACAGGGATGCCAATCCTATCCACAACGATGTTTATCACGCTTATTATTAACGTTTTAATCGGACAAGGCGGAAGATCACATATATAACCAACAACTTGATTCACGACAATTGCGGCGATTGATTACTAATTTTCCTATCACGATTCGTCTACAGGAAAATAAGCAACTCAAAAGGCTCGCTAAGAATATGCTTCCTACAGTGTCCTATCTCGATTCGACTCGAAGACTCGTTCGTATCATGCATTCGATAACGATTAACAATTAATACAATTACGTAATTAACCGACAACTAGATATGCATCAAGATTGATCGAATCAACACATATAAATAAGCACAATCGAATCATGAATCAATGCACGGAAGGTAAATAACAATAGCGAGGAATCACAACATATATGATCGAATCATGCAAACCCTAGGATTAGAGCGGAAGACTAGCGAGACATAATAAGCGGAATGAAATACGATTTAACCATAAAACGGAAATTAAATATATAAAACCGTGGGGAAGCGTTGGATGAACAATGGTTGGTCTTGAATCGATCCCAATGAGCGAGCGGAAAACAACGGAAAGCGATCGGACAAAGCGTTCCGATCGATAGCGAAACGATAAACTAAACTAGAACAACGTAAAAACAATACTAGAATTAAGCTAAAGAAGATTAAAGACTAAAAGCTATAAAAGCGAGGAAAGCGAATAAAAGCAGTGCAGGGCGTCTAGGGTGTGTTGGGCGCAGGGCTCTTGCCTGTTATAGAAAGGGTGGAAACCCTAATTTGCGCCTCTGCGGCGCGCCTCATGACCGGTCCTCGCGATCGCTAGTGCGATCGCTAGGTATCTCTCGCGCGTTCTTCTCGCTCGCGCTCTTCCTTCTTTCGCGTTGCACCTCGCGACCCGGCTAGCGGTCGCTAGCAATTATAAGTGGTCGCGAAATCGTCCGATGAGTTCTCGTGCTGAAGCTTCGCTTCGCGAGCACGAGGTTGATCGCGGCTCGTGGGTTCTTATAGGAAAGCGTTTGTTAACCCTCGCCCGAGGATCCATCTTGGGTGTTTAATTCACCATACATTGATTATAAACCTAGCATGCGTCTATATAATTAAATCGCAACACGTTGGGGTTTTCACGTGTTTACCTTTGGATCGAAGAGGTCGATGGAGCGAGATGAGCGGATCGAGCGGATCGGACTCGTGCTTTGACCTTACGGATTGTATCGATTGCCGTCTCCGTCGGTGAGGGCGATCTATGGAGAATGCTTGAAAATCACCCTTTGCTCTCACAGATTTTGAAAAATCTCTCAGAGAAACCTCTCGATCTCGAAAATAGTGTGTTAATAATGTGTGCATTAACCTAGACTTTATCTCATACCTTATATTTATAATGCACTACCTTAATTATGGAAATTACCATAATCCTATATGGAAATTACCATAATCTATATGGAATATTACCATAATCTTAGGATTATTTCCATACTCTCGGGATTATTTCCATACTCTTAGGATTATTTCCATAATCTTATATGGAAAGGATCTATGCATATACCATAAATATAATTATATCCTTGTGGGATAAAGAGAATAAAATCTTTCCTTTGAGGTACAGGCGCGATTTTCTTGCACTACGGGCTTGGATGGGCCGACCAGGATCAAATCAGAGGAATAAAGATGGGCCTCAAATAAATTAATTATCTTATGTTCAGCCGGAACATAAATTAATTTATAAACATTTATTCATGCCACTAGAGAATAAATCTTGACTTTATTACAAGTTGAGTCGGGCTTGCACTTAGACATTCTGAATCCCGTATTTAAGATATCGAGCGTCCATTAATCATTTATAGCAATCATTGCTTAAAGCGATTAATAACTTCACCTTAAGTAGTACCACTCGACCTTATTATTGTGCTTGAACTAACTCAACTGCGGGGTTTAGTACAATAAACCTTTGAGCTCCTTAAGGGGCGTCATCATCTGAGCGGATCACGGTGACTCGTCGAGATAACTAGCGTGACATCAACCTTTGCCACCACCAGATGCAGGAGAATCTTGGGTTAGAACCTAACCCTCACTCATAACAAGTCAAGTGATGGTCGACAACTCATACTCACCTAATACCTTATCGAGGTTTAGATCATCGTAAGTCACGAGATCTTGGTTCTTCCGCGGTCGGAAAGAAGAACTCGTCTCACTGTGATCCTTGATACGTCGAGGCGTACCCGGCATAGACAAACACTAAGTCAGTCACTTCTTATCTATCTGCGGCCTAAGCCGACAACTGTCCTTAAGTCGTCTCGGTTGAAACTTTTATATCTCATTAAGCTTGACCAATCATACGGACTCATGATCTTCTACACCTGTATGGTCTAACATATATGAGATAAGGGGACACGATATATCAATCAAGTATTGAATCGGATAGGAGATTGTAATAGTGGTAACGAGGAAACATTGTATACAAGCTCAACCAAAGCGCTTCGATGTCTAATCAACAATCTCCCACTTATACTAAAGCAAACTTTTAGTATCATGTGTCTCTCTACTACTATTACAAACAAAACCATCGCTTTGCTTCCCCCATACAAAGTTTCCTTTCTAAGTGGGTGCCATCTAAGCATAATTCAAGTCCTCTAACGTCACAGCGTAGACTTATTCGGCAGAGCTTTAGTGAATGGATCGGCTGGGTTATCCGTCGTATCATCTTTGCTATCTACGTCCCGTCTACGATTTCTCGTATGACATGGTACTTTCTCTCTATGTGTTTGCTTGCCTTGTGGATCGTGATTCCTTGAGTTTGCCATTGCACTGAGTTATCCGATAAACCATGATACTCATGGGCAAACCAGGTACCACATCTAGATCCATGGGTAGTTCTTGAACCATACAACCTCCTTGACCTCCACGAGTGGCTACATATTGACTTCCATGGTAGAGTCCGCAATGCATCATTGCTTTGCACTCATGAGGATGGAGTTCCACCTCCCAGTAAACACATAGTCGCGGTAGACTTATTCTTATCACGGTCGGCTTGGAAATCCAGTGCAGTAACCCAAAGGCATTAGACTATCGCATGATAAACTAGCTATAATCTCGAGTCCTTTTCGGTACTTGAGTATATGCTTCTTTGAGATCGATGAGCTTGTCGAGGGGTTAGGCGATATCTAGCTACTATGCTACCGCATAGCGAGATGTCGGGCCTTGTGCATAGCATCGTACATGAGACTTCTCGGCGAGCGAGGAACTTGTCTCGTTCCTCTATCTCCTGCGTCATGGTATGTGCGTCTTGAATCAAAGGCCCATATGCGAAGGTAGCAATCCTTTCTTGGCGGTCTGCATACTAAAGCAGTGTCCGATTCGATGTAAGGCGCTGAGATAAGCTCAACATTTTCTTCTTGCGATCTCGGTAAACCTTGATCCAAGAATGTCTGTTGCATCTCCTAAGTGCTTTCATTTGAAAGCGATCGGATAGACTCTTTGCGTCGATAGCGACTTCGCGTTGTTGCCGACTAGAAGGATGTCATCTACATAAAGTGCAAGAAATACCACATCACCGTTGACATCTAACGATACACACAACTCTGGCAGCATGGGTAAATCCATGGACTTTACTACCTCGTCAGCGTAAGTTCCATGATCGGGAGGCACCTTAAGTCCATAAATGGACTTCTTAGCTTCATACTAGATGCTCTTCACCTTTACCACATAACCTTGAGTTCTTGCATATAGATGCTCTACCTTCCTAAGGTACCGTTTGAAAAGCGGTTTAACGTCCGTTGCCAAACCTCTGGTTAGTGGTGCTATAGCTAGAAAATTACGATGGACTTGAGCATTGCTACGAGGCGAAAGGTCTCGTGAAATCGATGCCCTCAATCAGTGTGCCCTTTAGCCACAGCACGGCTTTGGCGAAACCTCTCCATCGGAATCTCTCTTCCTCTTGTATATCCACTTACTACCTAGGCCCGCCATACGGTGAGTGTCTTTTCATATCATCCATAGCCGTTATGGACTCATTTCTAAGTCCATAGCGGTGTTGATCTTGCATCAATATCTTGTTCGCCTCCTTGTATGTCCATGGGTCGATTATTGCATGTTCTCTCTGGACTAAATCAAGATTCACCCACGAACATAAATCGCTCGGGTTGACGAACAACCCTCCACTACTGACGAGTTCTCTGGCACTATGCGCGGTGGGTGCGAGATACTTGTGGTTCTCTAACTCCAACTTCTTGGTGGTACCACTTGCGGTCGGTATCTCCGTGAACTCGACCCACTGATTTCTTGAAGTATCTGTGTCGATCCTCACTAGACTCGACATCTCGTACCTGGCTGTGGTGGTGGAATACGATCATCTTCTAATTCACGAAGAATGATTTCAACTTTGGACTTATGATTTTCATGTAGTCATCTTCTAAGAATCGAGCATTAGTCTAATAATGACCTTCGATCCTTGGGACTATAGAATAAACCACCTTTCGTTCCTCTAGGATAGTGATAAACAGCCTTGCATCGGATCTAGCCTCCAACTATCGGCCTTCTTGTTCGGCACATGTGGCTGCCCATATCATATGTGGCTTAAAGCTGACTTGCGCCAAACCACAACTCGAAGGGTCTTTCGGTGACTTGGGCGGTCTAGATTTAGCAAGTATGCATCTCTAAGGCATATCCCAGCAGAAATAGGCGATGTAGCATAACTCGTCATAGATCTAACCATTTCCAAAGAGTCCTATTCTTGACTCGACACACCATTTCTTTGTGGTGTGCCGGTGAAATCTTGTTGGGATGTAATCCCGTACTTCTAGATAGTCCATAAACTTTCTTGAGGTATTCGCACTGATCGGACTTGATGACTTGATACTCTTACCTACACGTCTCCACTTCCGCCTTAAACTCTTTGAATTTCTCAAAGCATTGAGACTGCGGTGAAGCGGTATATGTCCGTACCTTGGTATCGTCGATGAAAGTAAAATACTCGTACCCTCACGAGCTTGTGTGTACATTGGTCCACGTCGGAATGGACTAACTCAACATTTCTTTGGCTCTATAACCCTTGCTTTGAAGTGCTGGTCATATCTTACCTGGATTCGCAGTTGGGAGCGAATAGTGAGATCACTGCTCCATTCTTGCGAGTCTTTGGATCCTATTTAGATTGATGTGACCTAATCTAAGATCCAGAGAAAAGTAGAGTCATCTTCTGAAAAACTTTCTCTTTTAGGGTTTGATGAAGATGCAACATAGTTATAGGTATTATGTTTTGCGAAATAGTATAAGCGAATTATATAAGGTGCCACACGAGATAACCGTCATTTCATGATAGAAACACCATATCAAAAATAACGAGAATATCCAGTGAGTAAATAATTTGAAAGCAGAAACAAGGTTCATGAAAATCCGGCACATATAAGCGTCTTTCAAGACTAAGCGTTGTCCCAAAACATAAAGAACATCTCCAAGCATTAGCTCGACTTTCGCGCGTTGCCCATGGAGATCGTTATCTCGCCATCAAGCAGCTCCGTCGCGGGAACCCGCAGGTGTAACAAACATGATCGTTGCGCCCGTATCTACTACCCAGAATGGGTAGAACAAGTCGCTAAACATGTTTCCGTTACTAAACAAGCAGCGTACCTTGAGCATGAGCATAGGGCACTTGCTGATGCCGTCTTGCCTTGAAGCACTTGCCCTTCTCCTTTGGCCCAGAGCCTCGTGTGACCATGTTCTTGTTCCCATTACTCCCTATTTGCCTTGCCTCTTCCACCTTTGGTACCCTTTTTCTATTTCCATTTTGCGGAAATTTTGGGCCCTTAGATGTGCTGCGAGCATGCTCCTTTTCCCATAACTCCTTCATGACGAGATCATTAAGCAATGACTAAGTGTAAACTCGGTCTTGCTCATGATCGCATTCACCAGTTCTCAAAGACTTGGGCGGTGTATTGAGGATGATATCGACCTTGGCTTGGCTCAATACCTCCTCCCCGGTCAAGACTATCCATGAGATAGTCGTGTGGAGATGTTCATGGACGAACTTCCCTTTCCGTCTTTCTGAATTTCTCTCATTGTGTGGAGCGGACTGTCCGATCATTGCCCAAACTTACTCTCGAGACTTGACCAAATATCGATCGCGTCTACCATCGTGATCTGCAGGCGCAAGCCTTTGGACATCGTAGTCATCATATAGCATTTAGCCGTATTGTTTGACTTATTCTAAGTCATGACTCTTGCTCATTAGTCGATCGTCGATAAGGGCATCGGGTTTAGGAGTAGTGAGAACAAACATGTGTTCTTCGTGATAAGAACATATTCCATGTTTCGTTTCCACTCGATAAAATTTGGACGGATAGCGGTTTTGTGCGAGCATATTGATAATCGGTAGAGACATATACGAACGATAATGTAAACACATAAGCATCACGATCGCAAATAATTCGTAACAATAATATTGTAACCTTTTGATAAAACAATATAATTGAAACCTCAATGTGAGGAATTCCACATGCAAGCCACTGTGGGCGTTTACACGAACCTCGACCGGACTAAAATATACCTTTTAGTCGTTTAATTTCAATCCTGTCAACTTATCCTTATGACAAATGAAATTAACGATTGGACCTTACTAGACCATATCACTATCGCGAAGGACTTGGCGGGAAGTTGTACTGAGGTGATGTCTAGCATTGACCACAATTTTAACGGAGAAATGAATTCTTAGAATTGGTATACTCGCTCGGACCATACGCTTCCAATTAAATTCTTTTGTTATCTCTTTATATCTATCTCTAGAGAACTTATGAAAATCGCACATACAAACCCGCGCTGTGGGCGTTTACAGAAACTCCCAACTTCTCGATAGATTTAAAAGTTTTATTTAGAAATCTCATCTAACAAACTTATGATAAGCGTGCAAGCAAGCCCGGCGTGTGGGCGTTTACTCAGTAGTCGTCTCACTTTGTTTAGAGATCAAAAGTGGAGGTCTTGACATTTTAATTTGAAAAATTAATTTGTCGGGTTGCTTGCTAGTCTTTTATTCAAAGGTTTGTCCATGCAGATCACGTAATCTAGCATGCTTTCTATAGAACTCGACATATAAAACATGCTTGAAATTCTAAAATATGTGATAAGCGATAAACCTAGCATGCTTACTATGCGCATCGATTACGTAAAACACTTAAGGTTTGTCGGCGTAATATAAACATACATAACGTACTCTGCATAATTAAACATCCACGACATGCATATGAGCGATAAAATAAAATAAAAGCGTTCAGGCGGCCCAATCGTGAAACACTGCAATTTAAATCTAATCTATTACATAGATTTACAAAGTGCAATTAAACTTGACGGGCCTCGCGTGCGGCGCGGACGGATTCAACAAATGGGCCTGGCGTGCGAGGCGCGGACGGAAAATCTGGAAGCGGGTGCGGGCGGGTCGTCATCTTCTGGGCGGCGCTGAGGCGAAAGCCCGAGCGGCGCCCGACGCCTTGCTAGCCTTGCGCGTGTTTGGCGGCTACCTGCGATCGCTAATGGGCGCCACGTCGGCTGCAGCGTGCGGCGGCCCGCGGCCGGCGTGCTGAGGCGCGTGCGTCGCCCGGACCATACCTCGCGACAGCGAGTGCTCAGAGCCGGGTTTCTGTGAGCGCGCACCGTCGCCGCTTAGCCGCCGTAGAAGCCAGCGGGTACTCCTCGCGACCGCGAGCTCGCTCGCTAAGCGCCGGGGTCGTCGTGCTGACATGCGCCCGTCGCCAGCGCCCTCGCGATCAGCCCTCGCGACCGCGAGCTCAGCTCGCGAGATCCGATCGAGGCTACGAAACCTGTTTTTCCGTCGTTTAGATTCTTGTTCTTTCGTCTTCGTTCTTCTTTTCGAGATAAGATTTACGAGAATAAATCTAATCTAACACGGATTTTCTCGTGGTGTAAAACAAGAACCAACCAAAACAATAACGAGCCACGATGAGCAGCGGATCCAATTATTAAGCACGTAATAATCAACTTGAATTAATCAGCGAGCAGATTACGATCCGGGCTACGATACCATTAGGAAAGCGTTTGTTAACCCTGCCGAGGATCCATCTTGGGTGTTTAATTCACCATACATTGATTATAAACCTAGCATGCGTCTATATAATTAAATCGCAACCGTTGGGGTTTTCACGTGTTTACCTTTGGATCGAAGGGTCGATGGAGCGAGATGAGCGGATCGAGCGGATCGGACTCGTGCTTTGACCTTACGGACTGTATCGTTGCCCAATCTCCAGCGTCGGTGAGGATGATCTATGGAGAATGCTTGGAAAATCACCATTTGCTCTCACTAGAATTTTGAAAAATCTCTCAGAGAGAAACCTCACCATCTCGAAAATAGTGTGTTAATAATGTGTGCATTAACTAGACTTTATCTCATACCTTATATTTATAATGCACTACCTTAATCCCATGGAAATTACCATAATCTATGTAAATTACCATAATCTATGGAATATTACCATAATCTTAGGATTATTTCCATACTCTCGAGGATTATTTCCATACTCTTAGGATTATTTCCATAATCTTATATGGAAAGGATCTATGCATATACCATAAATATAATTATATCCTTGTGGGATAAAGAGAATAAAATCTTTCCTTTGAGAGTACAGGCGCCGATTTTCTTGCGCTACGGAACTGGATGGGCCAGGGGATCAATCGAGGAATAAAGATGGGCCTCAAATAAATTAATTATCTTATGTTGACCGAACATAAATTAATTTATAAACATTTATTCATGCCACTAGAGAATAAATCTTGACTTACCCTTATTACGAAGTTGAGTCGGACTTGCACTTAGACATTCGAATCCCGTATTTAAGATATCGAGCGTCCATTAATCATTTATAGCAATCATGCTTAAAAGCGATTAACTTCCTTCCTTAAGTAGTACCACTCACCTTATTATTGTGCTTGAGCTAACTCAACTGCGGGGTTTAGTACAATAAACCTTTGGCTCCTTAAGGGGCGTCATCATCTGAGCGGATCGGTGACTCGTCTGAGATAACTAGCGTGACATCAAACCTGCCGCCACCAGATGCGGAGAATCTTGGGTTAGAACTCTAACCCTCACTCATAACAAGTCAAAGTGATGGTCGACAACTCATACTCACCTAATACCTTATCGGGGTTTAGATCATCGTAAGTCACGAGATCTTGGTTCTTCACGGCGGTCGGAAGAAGAACTCATCTCGTGATCCTTGATACGTCGAGGCGTCCACGGCATAGACAACAACTAAGTCAGTCTTTCTTATCTATCTGCCTAAGCAAACAACTCGTCCTTAAGTCGTCTCGGTGTGAAACTTTTATATCTCATTAAGCTTGACCAATCATACGGACTTACGTGATCTTCTACACTGTGATCTAACATATATGAGATAAGGGACACAGATATATGCAATCAAGTATTCAATCGGATAGGAGATTGTAATAGTGGTAACGAAACATTGTATCAAGCTTCGGCCAAACGCTTTCGTATACAAATCCAGCAGTTCTCGTGGCTGAGCAGCCATCCTAGCGACCGCTAGGCTGGTCGCTAGAAACAACGGTGCTATACTTTCTGTGCGTCGTTCATTGCTTGATTATCGACATATAAACTACAAAGCGTCGAAAGGAACAGAGTAGTATCTTCAGAAATAGATAAAACATTAAGAATTGAAACATAGCGCATTAAGCGAGCTAAACTCATCTTCAAATATCAACTATAAGCGTGTAAAATGCGCTTTATCGGATATTCACATAGATATGAGGCGAAGTGAAATATTCATTAGAAAAACAAATGTTTTATTGAATATGTAATCAACATCGTATTTTGGCAAAACAATAAAGGGACTAACATGATGCCGATCTGAAATCGAAGCTATAAGTACCTCCATAAATGAGTGATGTGCGAGGTTAGGAGGATAAGTGCACGGATAGGTGAGGTAGCTTAAGCCCGCTGCGAGGTCTTCGTGAGCGGTATGGGCCTCCATCGGATCCAAGCTTGATGGCGCTCGGCTCTCGGCTTCATTATTTCGTGGGACGAGGTCGCCTACTTGGAGTCACGGAGGCTTTGACCCTTTTGTTGTGTCCGTGCGACTGGCCACTTGTCTAGGGCTTCGTTTATGAAGCGAGCTCGCGTTCTCCTCGAGAGCATCAAGTTGTTTGCAGGTCTTCCCGTTCGGCACGGTCGAAGTGGAGAGTCACGAGACAGTCGCCGATCTCGGCGGTATGGGCCTCGGTCCGTAGACCAAGCGAAAGGGTTTCTCCGTGCGGTCAGGAGTCGTTCAGTAGGACAGAGGACTTGGGATATTTCAGGCAATCACCAGCTCGGTCTAGCCTCTTCTCAATCCTTGTACGATCGTGCGGTTCGTCACCTCGGTGCGACCATTCGCTTGCGGGTGTGCGGCCAAGGTGACGCTTGCTCGATCACGGGCTCGTCACCTTCTTGAAATTTACGTCCACAGCGGGTGCGTTGTCGAGATCAAAATGTGCGGTATGCGAGCGGTGACTATGTTCTTCCACGAATATGCGAATCTTCCGGCTCGTGAGGCTTGAAAGTGGCTCGGCCTTGACCCGTTTGTGAAGTAATCTCTGGCCGACTAAGTATCGAAGCTGACACGGTGCTCGATCGAGCAGACCCAGATGTCGATCCCCATTGCATGAAAGACCACGGGCTCTGCGGGCTGCGATAAGCAGCGCATTTACGTTTATAGTTGATATTTGAAGATGAGTTTATCTCATTTAATGTCGTTGCGTATCGATTCTTAATGTTTTATCTATTTCTAGAATCGCTCTTGGGTGTTCTTTTGGTGTTGTGTAGGTCCATATGTTGAAAATCGAAGCAAGGAGCGGCGCGAGCTAAAATACATCGGCTGTTTCTGGAAACCTAGCCGTTGGCTGGCCGCTAAACCGCTGAGAACTCAGCGACGCCCGATCGCGATCTCGTGCCCGCGGTGAAGCCCAGGCCGAGAAAGCTCTGGGCGATTTCGCGACGGTGGCTAGCGACCGCTAGTCGGTCGCGAGGTAGCAGCGGCAAGGCGGCGCGGCGAGCGAGACAGCGCGAGACATACCTAGCGATCGACTGGCGATGGCGAAGGGTGGTCAGCCGGCGTGCGGAAGGAGAAATTAGGGTTTGGGGTGTGCTATATGGCAAGCACCCCGCGCCAACCTCTGATCCCGAGCCTCTTTACTCGGTTTTCATAAGTTTTCAGGTTTAGCTTTAGCTTCCATATTTCATTCTAGAGTTGATTTCGCATTGTTCTTCATTAGTTTTACGTTTTGTCTACGATCCGGAGCGTTTCGTCCGGACAATCTTTCAATTTCTTTTTTCTTGAGGTTGGGATTCAAGCCCAGCGATTGTTCATCAACGCTTCATCACGGGTTTTATATATTTAATTTCCGTTTTTATGGTTAAATCGTATTTTATTCCGTTTATTATTGCGGCTAGTTTTCGTTTCTAATCCTAGGGTTTGCATGATTCGATCCTATATGTTGTGATTCTGTTATCGCTATTTACCGTCGAGGCATTGATTCATGATTGATTGTGCTTATTTACATGTGTTGATTTCGATCAATCTTGATGCATATCTAGTTGTCGGTTAATTAACTAAGCTGTGTTAATGTCGATCGATCTCGAATACATAATCTGAATGAGCCTTGAGTCGTGGCGAGATAGGATATTCGTGGGAAGCATATTCTTTGTGATCCGTTTGGGTTGCTTGTTTTCACCTAGAGGCGTACTGATAATAGGAAAACTTGTAATCTAAATAACTTTTTATCGATTATCGGTTATATATGTGATCTTCCATCTTATGGATTAAAATTGGTTAATAGGAGCAGGATAAACATACGTTGTGGATAGGATTAATGCATCCCTAGGGTTAGTGTCCTTATCTGTTTTTAACATCCAGTGTTTATTGCTTTATTTTACTTTCATTTTGTTACCTTTGCTTTGGATTGAATTCCAAAGCCAAATCTTAAAACCATTTATGTTGCTTGGATAATGATGAATCCTTGTTGAGTTAACACGTGTTTTCGCATTACAATCCTTGTGGATCGATACTTAACACCTATTACACCTTTTACGTGTTAGAAAAGTGAGAGAGTCAAATTTGCGCCGTTCGAGATTATTAAGATCATATAGGAATAACTTGACAATTTGGAATTATTAATTCAAGTTGTACTCCTTTATTATTTTATTCTTGCCAATCTGATTTCCTTCTTTTCTCCGGTGGTTTATGTTCACAAGGTCAGGGACCTCTGAACTACTTTGATCGAGAATCGAAAATTCACAAGGAGAAGGAGGCGGGCAAGAAGAAAGGAAGCAATGGCATCAGAACAATCGGAACAGGGCGTTCCTCCAAGTAGCTGCGGCTTTGTTAGCGGATTTCTGAAATCAACGCCAATTGGCGACTATGGGACTCGTTGTCCACCTAGGAAAGACGCTAAATTACATGATACAGACCTCTCGGGCAATTTCAAGGAGGCGGATGGGCCCGAGTAAGCATAACAATTTTGATGAAGCCACTATGTCGGCATGGTTCAAGGGGGCAGTTCGGAGGAGGAGTCCGAGGATCGAATGCCCGTCTCGAGACCTATCTAACATTTGTG
Source organism: Salvia rosmarinus (assembly GCA_036937905.1). Lineage (NCBI taxonomy): Eukaryota > Viridiplantae > Streptophyta > Magnoliopsida > Lamiales > Lamiaceae > Salvia > Salvia rosmarinus. The sequence goes on from JAODLM010000775.1 coordinate 132,285, forward strand.
ACACCATCAAACAGAATGGGGTGCCACAAGACACAATCCGGATGCGCATGTTGATTTTCTCTTGAAATCAAGCAAATGGCTGGTTAGACCTTAGATCAATCGAGCATCACAGGTTGAGCAGCTATGTGAAATTTCTTAGTACTTTCCTCGGCTAAGGCCGGAAGATCATGGCGGAGTTTCCCACTTCTCAGTTAGGGAGATGAATCTTTATTCAGTCGTGGGAAGATTCATGGGCCTATTGAAGGTGCCCCATACATGGATTCTCGAGGGCGAGTTACACGTTTCTGATGGTGACACCTCACACGAGGGTATTGTTGGCCTCGTCGGGGGCTGCCTATTGAATGAGCGTGTATGAGCGAGCCAGCCGTCTAGAAGATGGCGGCCAGCGTTATCGATGGCGATGGAGAGGACACCGGTGGTGAAGGTACTACCGTTGAAGGTGATTCAGTATGATAATATTATGGAGCAATTCACCTTGTTGAGAAGCCATTTGAGAAAGAAGGAAAGAAAAAGGCGTGGCTCGAGATAAATGCTGCAGTCGAGGAGATGATTGAGGCTGGGGCGTGAATTACATCAATTGAGAACAACCGTCACGGGGGAATCGGCGTACAATCCGAACAAAATCACCCAAATTTCTCGTCATGACCCCAATAATTTTCAACAACCTCATTGAGGTTTCTCGAGTTCTCCAGAATGATTCGAGAGCGAAGAAGCGAGTCTAGGGACAGTGATCGGGGTTGGTTGTAAGCCAACCAATTGGCAACATAGAGTTAGTTTATAAGCAACACCGGGCGGAAGATTAATCATTTGGAGTCCTTTGTGGCTATGGAAAAATATGAAGATGATGGAGAATCAAATAAGTCAGATAGCCGCAATGGAATGGGCAACACAAGTGAACCGAATTTCAGAGAATGTCGGAGGTAAACCTACAAAATCAGCGTAATGCCATTCATTGAGGTGGATGAGCTATCTAAATCACGAGGCCGAGCGGTGAAAACGGGCAAAGAGAGAGATCTCGTGACCGGGCTCGCGACGCAGGGCCCGGCACGAGAATCTACATTTGATTTAGCGGGCGGGTCAGTGAGCGCGACATCCACGAGTCGATCGGAGGACTAGCGGACGACCTAAGCGGTCATGATAATCTAAGCGGCCGCGAGAAATCGTCTGAAGCAGGCGCACACCTAAGCGCCCAAAAGCGGCGCTGGCGCTGCGACGAAGGAAGATGGTGTTCGGTTCACTGGGACCGCCCTTGTGTGCGAGGCTGATAATCAGACGACAATGCTGTGAAGAAATTTCCGGTATGTGCCACAATTCCGTTTCAAGCCGTTTAGCAAGCCGCAAATCGATGAGAAGTTAACGGTTCATGGAGATGTTTGAAGGTGCACATCAATATTCCTTTACTTGATGCACTTCGAGATATGCGGGTTACGTTAAGTTTCTGAAGGATACGTTGCCATAAAAAGAGCTTGAAATCGAGGCGATAAATCTGATCTCCAAGAGTGCGATGTTGATCTTTGAAAAGTTGCTTTCAGCGAAAGATCAGCGGCTGCATAGCATGTCGTCGGAGGACGGACGTTCTCAAGGTTACGTGTTGATTTGGCAAAGCATCAATCGATGCCATTGTCCATTTTAACGATTGGAATTGGGGAGATCGAGCCGACCACCATAGCTCTTGGGATGGCGACACATCGGTGACTTAGTCGAAGAGGATAGTGGAGGCGTGCTCGTGAAGTTCGAGATTTCATCTTCGGTGATTTCGTTGTTCTCGATATGGCGAGGATGGAATAGCCCTCTTATTCTCGGGCGACCATTCCATAGCTACGGCGAACTTGATGAGCGTGCAGATGGAGATCTCACCTTGAGTCAGCGGCGGATGAAATCTCTATATCACGATGCTTGAAGGCGGCCTGAGAAGACCATGGAAGGCTGTCGAGGTTATAGGCGTTGTCGCCCTAGCTTTCAATCAAGCGATCGGTGGAGTTTGTATGCGAACTCGATTTTCTCCTCCGCAACCTTGATGAGGCGTGTGATGAGATTTAAGTATCTTGAGTCCATCGATGAAGTTAAGGCCCTCAGTCGATCTTGTTGGATGTGAGGAAGCCGATTGGAGGAAAGGGCCGTGGTGAAGAAGGAAGAGACTACACCCAAGATGAAGTTGAAAAGTTGCGGACCACCTTGGATTATGCATTCTTAGGCGATGATGAGGGCGTGCCCGGTGATAATATCTTGGCTTTGGCGGATGAGGAGCGAGCGATGGTTGTCTTGAAGCGGTACAAATGCTGATTGGGTGGACTATTTACGATATCGAAGGTTACCCTGTGATTTGCATACATCGGATCTGTGAGAATGAATATAAGCGAAAGGTGCAACCTCAAGCGGGCGGATAGAAGGCAATCAGAGAGGTCGTCAGGAAAGAAGTCTGAAGCTCTTGAGGCAGGACGATGATCTATGCCATACCGACGGCAGTGGGTTAGCCCTACTCAAGTGGTATCCAAGAAGGGGGTATCACGGTGATCGAGGCGAGAAGCAGGCTTGTGCAATAAGAGCTCGTAACGGGATGGCGGTTGCATCGACTATCGTGCTTCTGAACACGGCCAGGAAGACCATTTCCACCCCTTTATTGATCAGATGTTGGACAGACTAGCGGGTATGAGTTCTCTGTTTTCTCGATGGATATTCGGTAACAATCAGTTGCCATCGCGAAGATCAGGCACAAGGCGGCGTTACGTGTCCAGTATGGAGTTTTAAACATAGCGAATGCCGTTTGGATTGTGCAATGCTGCCCCTTCAAGCGATGTATGATGTCCAGTCTTCCATGGGTTGATCGAGAATATTATGGAAGTCTTTATGGGCGACTTTTAGTGTTTGGCTCTTCATTGACCATTATCTCGAAATTTGTCCAAGTCTGCCAAGGTGTGAGGAGGCGAATCTTGTTCTCAATTGGGAGAAGTGCCATTTCATGGTGAAGGAAGGTATCGTGCTTGGTCAAAGTCTCGGCCAAAGGTTTGGAAGTGGATCGAGCAAAGATAGTAGCTATCGAAACTACCTCCTTTCTGAATATCCAATCGGTGAGGAGTTTTTCTCGGTCATGCGGGTTTTATAGAAGGTTCATCAAGGATTTCTCGGCGATCACGAAGCCATTGTGTGGATTGCTCGAGAAGATATGAAGTTCGTGTTCACAAATGAGTGTTTGGAGGCATTCGAGAAATTGAAGTTATCACGATCTCAGATGGTTTTGGTCTCCTGATTGGAGTCACCATTCGGTGATGTGTGATGCGGTGATTGGGCAGTCGGTGCTATGTTGGGCAGAAGACAAGCTTTTCCGAGTCGTTTATTATGCAGTAAGACTCCGACTACGCTCAGAATGAACTACACCACCACGGAGAGAATTGCTAACATGGTCTATGCTTTTGATAAGTTTAGACCTTATTTGGTGAGCACCACCATCGTTACCTGTGACCATGCCGCCATTCGTCATTTGTTCGCAAGAAAGATTCAAAGCCAGATGTGGTGAGATGGATCCTCCTTCTTCAGAATTCGACATGGAAATTAAAGATAGAAGGGCGAAAATGTAGTTGCCGACCCACTTGTCGCGATTGGAGAAACCAGATCGAAGGAGAGGATAAGAAGATTGGGATCAGGAGAACTTCCCAGACGAGCACATCTTGGCGTCATGATCGCACACCATGGTATACTGATTTTATCAATTATTTGGTGATTGGGTTTACCTCATGTGCAGTCATTTGAAAAAGAAGTTTCTCCACGATGTGAATTCTTTAGGACGATCCTATCCTCTACCGCCGATGTGCCGATGGTGATACGTCGTGCTGCGTTCCCAAGAAATGGGAGAACATAATCCACAGTGCCATAGTTCGTTGTTGGAGGCCATTTCAGCGTGGCGAGCAATGGCGAATTTGCCTGATGGATTCTTTTGGCCTTGATCTTCAAGATTGCCAATCTTTTATCGAGTTTTGATCGTTGTCAGAAGAGTGGGAATGTCACTAAGAAGGCGAGATGCCACAAATCCATCATGGGGTGGAACTATTTGGCGTATGGGGATCGAGCTCATGGGTCCGTTCCCTGTTCTTGTGGTTACGTGCATTCTTCTTTGTGAGTCGTTTCCCGTTGAGTAAGGCGATTCCCACTTCGCGAGCGATTCCAAGGTAGTGATCAAGTTCCTTCACAAAACATTCGACTCGATTTGGAGTCGGGGGCTTTGATCGTGATGGGGTCGCATTTTAATAATAAGTGGCTGAGCAGCGTTGAAATAGGTGTGAAACATCAGTCACCTCCCCTCCATCCACAAGCAAGCGGGCAAGTGAGCTGCGCACCAGAGAGATCCGAGTTTAGAAAATCGATTGTTCATCATAAAGGTTGGGCAAGCGGTTGGATGATGCTCTTTGGGCTAGGACGCATCAGCTCCTCGGGCTATCTCCATACTCAAATGGTATTTGGTAAATCACGCCATTTACTGGTGAATTGGAGCACAAAGCATATTGGGTGAGAGAGAATCAACATGGTTCAAAGGCCGATATGATGAGAAGTGACCAACTGTTGGAGCTTGGCGAGTGGAGGAATAAGCTTTTGAGAATTCTCGGATATACTGAGAAGCTCAGAAATTCCACACCTCACATTCGTGCCAAAGATTTTCAGGTAATGAAGTCTTGCTTACAGATGCTCACTCGTCTGTTCGGGAGCTCAAGTCAAGATGGTGGGCGTATACCGTTCTACCGTCACTTGCGATGGGAGTTCTGAGCTCCAGACTCGGGGCAACATTTTTAAAGTGAGCGGCCGTACTCTCAAATCTACTAGAAGTCCGCTTGACCAGGAAGTCGAGGTGACCAAGCTCAGCGAACCATGATAAGGTATCGTCGAGTGCTGACGATAATTCTAGCACTGTTTGGGAGGTAACCCAACAGTTTTACATGTTTTTTGTGTTTGTTTTCGTTTTGTTTTGGTTGTGTTTCTTGTTTGTCGTGTCGTTGTTGGTGAGATCCCAAAGTTTAATAGCTTTTATTCTAAAAAAAAAAACAAGTACCTAGCACACCTAGCACAGGCGAGTCGTGAGTGTGGTCACGAGGTAGGCGACGTTCTTTCTGGCGGCAGCTCGCGGAGCTAAGCGATCAGCGACTCGATATATGATCGTCGCGACCAGCGTCGACAGCGCCGCTTCCGTGACCCGGTTTAACCTTATTTTCCCGTTCCGTAACCACACAGCCGTTTTTCGAAAAATAGCGCAACCATTCCTCGAAGACACAACCTCTCTTCCCAGATTTTCTTGCATTTCTCCTCAAATCCACTCAAGGTATGCTATATTTGTTTCATTCTTCATGGGTTTACATTTATTGAGCATGATTTGGAAGGATTTGTTCCATTATCTATTGAAGTGGGTTTAATTAAATTTGAGAGCTAGGGCTTATTTTGTTAGATTTGTTTGGTGTTTGAGCATGATTTGTCAATGATAGGTTTATTAACGTTATACCGTATATATTGTTGATCTAATGTGCTACATTGTTGATTTGGGTTAAAAATTTGAAATAGCCTTGAAAAATCGTTCTTCGTGCTCAGCGACATGCTATCGCGGACTTGGATGTGCGCTCTGGGCGTTCAGCGCCCGTCTGAGATCGCTGACCTTGCTTGCACCACCCTCGCGACCAGCGAGTGTAGTCGCTAGATTCCTTGAGCGTCAATTTTGCAAATTTTTGGCTGTGTGTGTGTTTTCCCATTTTGTGTTGTCTTGCAAGCTCATATGACAATATGGAAATAATTTAACTAAGTTGAAGTTTGGGGATCTATATTGAACATTTTGGGTTGGCGTTGTTTTGATAGTTTCATTCATACAGGCTGACTTTGAAATTCTTTTTAGGTACAATATGCAGCGTACTCACGGTCACAAGCGCAGAGGCGAGCATTGTCTCCTTCCGATGAGAGACACAAGATGAGCTCCACGACGAGCTACGATGAGCATCATGATGAGCCTCGGCCATACATGGCACCACAAGATGAGTTCGATCCGAGAAAATTTTGGTCAGATGCCGAATGACTCGTCGGCCACGTTGGAATCGTTTGGTGAGATTACGGCATAGGCATTCACAGTTCATGTGCGTCAATCGTGTCGAGATGGGTATAACCAATGATGTGATGTGGTTGGCGAGATCCGGGCTGTACTCGATTATCACAGCCAATTATCTTACATACGGATCGACACTCGAATTCTTGTCGACTATCCATGTCCCCAAGACAAACGGCATGCCGGATTACATCATGTTCGGCTTGACAATGAGCCCGTCAACTCTCCGGTGGGCGAACTTAATGGAATAATCAATGGAGATCAGGAGGAAACTACATGGGGGCGTCGGTACAGTCCGGTATGGCCAAAGATCATGTTGGGAAAAGCACACACACACAATCACGAATAAAGGCGAGAACACGGAATTGTTTACCCAGTTCGTCTTTCGACTACGTCTGAGCGATACCAAGCCAGTTATTTCACTATTTTGGATCACGGTATACTGAGGAAAACGCTATTTATAGATAGCAATTAAGCCTAACCTTAAACATTAGGATTAAGCGTGGGCCTAAAGCGTGGGCGAAAAATTAGACTTTGTGTCAGTCCATTCGGGCTCCACACTCCAGATCATGGACTTGACTCGAGCACCTCATACTATGATGCCCGAGATGAGAGCTAGCTCAATCTGAATCCAGTGGTCGTTACTTCCACAGCTCTTCACGTTCACCACATGGCGTTTGAGCGCCACCTTTGTCCTCTCACAAGATATGAGCATCGATTGAGCTATGTTCAACGAAGATGCATGCGGCATGTTCTAGCTCGCACTTCAGCGCGATCCGGGTTTGGGTAATTGAAGATATGCATAGGGATTCGTTACCCCAATTGCTGATTTTTGGGATTCGATTCGAAGTCTCGATCTCTCACGACATCTTCTGGACAAGCCGTGCCTATCGTCAGACGTTCTGAAGAAGCACCCCCGCGTTACTTGTGGTTGTTATGATCAAAGCGGCGATCGGTCTTCCGCCTGCAATCCAGCTCCTGGTATAGCCGATACTTTACTGCGGATGCTGCTGGAATTTGAGCTCCTCGCACACTGCATGGACAGCGTGAACGCGTAAGGCGAGGTTGAGGCGACAGCGCGCGAAGCAGCCGGGCCGAAGTGGCTCTGAGGGCGTCGGCATATTGCACCGCCACCCGTTCGAAGCCCGGGATTTATGATCGATTAGATCAAATAGATGGTCGTCTCAACCATATTGACGGCGGGAACGACCTCGATTATGGAGCAGCGGCAAGCCCTCTACACCCAACAACAGGCACATCTCGGCAACAACGTAAGATGATGGAATGATGAAGCAATGGAATCGATGGCGTGGATTTATCCGCCACGAGGTGGCGAATTCAGGTAGGTTTCTCTCTCTTTTTTGCAAACCTTATTGCTTCCACATGTTCACAATAAGTTTGGGGGTAAACGAGTTTGGTTGGTTGAGAATCTGTTTATCATTTACGTGCTATGGTTTAGTTGTTATGCTTTGGGGTCTTTTAGCCGTGTTTTGTTTTGTTTTCGTTTTTGCGTCGATCAACAGTTAAGTGAAGTGTGTTAATCCATGTGGCCAATGATGATAGAAAATTTTTGTGAAATTTAATGATAGTGCACATGATATGTTAGAAAATAGCGCACTGAATGACGTTGGATAAGCTTAGGCTGATTGTTTTCCACCATTTGCTTACCTGAGACTTGAGCTTCCGTATAAACATATCTTGATCGTTTTAATTGTGTGTGATCATGTCGTGCATTACTTCTGAACTCTGTCTGCTTTCACGTGTCGAGACGCAATATATGTTTGAATTTGGAAGAGGATAAAGGCCATCTTTGTTAACCACATATCACCCAAACACTAACCCGATGTATATACCATTTGTCATTCTTTGAGCCTTTATTAGACTTTTCTTTCGATTAACTGGATGATAGGAGGTGAGGATGGATATGGAATCAAAGGGTGAAATTTTGATGTAGTTATGATGAGAAAAGTTTCTTTTGAAAAATACATACGTGGTGAAGAATAGTACCTTTGTTGTGAAAGTAAACCTATAAGCTCTAGAAAAGAAAAAAAGAAAAATGTTAAGTTCTTATGGTGTTGAGCATAAAGGGTCTTTAATCGAAATATAGTACTATAGTGGCATAAGCGTATTTGTACGTTGGAAAGAAGAGGAAAATGGACAAAGTCCATATGTGAAATATATAAATGGTGGTGCTTGGTTTACTTGAGTCACTTAGCCATATTTTATCCTACCTTAACCAATTGCCTACATTAAACCTATCGAAAGACCTCTTTGATCCTATTTGAACAATTGATGGTGGAGATAGTTAGAAAGCGGCAAGCCTATGGTAAGATGTTGCATTCATTGATCGTTGAGTGTATACACGTCTAATTTCTTTATAGTGTTGAGTGTATCCTATATATATTACATCACTGCCGTTGTGAGGTTGAATTAAATGAGTTTTCCTCGATGGTTGTTTGTGTTGAGTTGAACTACTCGTCATGTGCTAATGTTTTTGGCGTTATATGTTTCTGAGGCCTAGAATGGTTATCTCTTTGCTATGCTCGTTGATCTTTCGTTGTGTCTTTGTTTTGTTTTTGTTTGAGGACAAACAATGATATAGTTTGGGGTTTGATAAGCGGCATTTTACCGTTTATAGTTGATATTTGAAGATGAGTTTAGCTTCGTTTAATAATGTTTGTGTCATTCTTAATGTTTATCTATTTTAGAAGATCGCTCTTGGGTGTTCTTTTGGTGTTTGTAGGTATATGTTGAAAATCGAGCAGGAACGACGCACGAGCCAAAATAACATCTGATCTTTTTCTGCGACCACCTAGCGGTCGCTAGGCGCTTCAAGAAACCAGCGAGAACCCAGCGCCGACCGCGATCTGTCTTGTGAGCGAACCGCAGCGAGAACTCGTGGACGATTTCTCGCGACCACTTCAGGCTAGCGACGCTAGGGTCGCGGTCAAGCTGACGAGCGCAAGGAGGCGGCGAACGAGATTGTAGCGATCGACTGGCGATCGCGAAGAGGGTCGGCGAGTCGGCGGCGAAGGAGAAATTAGGTTTGGGGTTGCCTATAATAGCAAACCCCTCGCGCTAACACCGGCCTCGATTCCGTATGCTTTTTCGTTTTTCATAGTTTTTCGGTTTTAGACTTTATTCTCTATTTTCATTCTGTTGTTTACGTTGTTCTTATTAGTTTTACGTTTGTCTACGATCGAACGTTTGTCGACATCGTTTCTTTTCCGTTCATTAGGAGGTTGGATTCAAGCCCACATTGTTCATCAACGCTTCTCACGGGTTTATATATTTAATTTCCGTTTTATGGTTAAATCGTATTTCATTCCGTTTATTATGTCTGGCTAGTCTTCGCTTCTAATCCTAGGGTTTGCATGATTCGATCTATATATTTGTGATTCTGTTATCGCTATTTTCTACCTCGAGGCATTGATTCATGATTCGATTGTGCTTATTTAATGTGTTGATTTTCGATCAATCTTGATCATATCTAGTTGTCGTTAATTACGTAATTGTTTATGTCAATCGATCTCGAATGCATAATCTGAATGAGCCTTGAGTCGAATGGCGAGATAGGAATTCGTAGGAAGCATATTCTTGTGACCTTTGGGTTGCTTTTTTCCTCTAGAGCGTATCGTGATAGGGAAAATAGTAATCTACACCCGCATTGTAATCGTATGTTTGGTTATATATGTGATCTTCCATCTTGACGGATTAAAATTGGTTAATAAGCGGATAAACATCGTTGTGGATAGGATTTGCATCCCTAGGTTAGTCTCTTATCTGTTTTTACTCCGATGTTTGCTTTATTTTCTCTTGTTGTTACCTTTGCTTTGGATTAATTCTAAGCTACAAATCTACCAAACCATTAGTGCTTGGATAATGATGAATATGTTGATTAACTTACGTGTTTTCGATTCAATCCCTGTGGATACGATACTTAAGCTTACCTATACTTACACTTTTACCGTGTTAGAAAGTGAGTGATCATTGCTCAGGATCGATGCAGGGTAGCTTTTTGACTGTGGTCAGTTGGCACCGGACATTTTAATGACTCAGTAGAATCTTGGATGAGATTGGGCGGTAATATCGACCTCAGTAGCATTCTTTGAGAGCTCGCGACCGATGTGACTTCACAAGACCCGGTGAATCTCATTGAGCACGTGGTCGGCTGCTTACGGCGAGGCATCGGGAGGGTTGAAGGTGGGACTTCACAGCAGGCGCTCTCGTGTACGAGGTACTTTGAGTTCGCCATCGTCTTTTGGCTTGAGCCGATCTTGAGGCGGTGCCATCTTCCGGTGAGGCCTTTATGGGAGACATCAATTCGGTTCTATCGGTGATGGCGCGATGTGGCCTCCGATGCTCTGTGAACCTCCTCCTTTGGTGAACTTGTTGACGCAGCTAACTTCGAGGATATCAGCTGGCAGTTTTCCCTCGTGGGATACGATGAATAATAAAGTACGAATAGGGTCCAGCATCTCCCAGCCTTCTCGGTATTGCTTCATTCGGTCCTCCTTGCCTCGTATTTTCCTAACACAGTTCACCACGACAGGAATCTCGAATTTGGATCTTGTCCCTTCAATTCCTTTGCAAGGCGGACTCCGGAATCGGCGCCGTACTCCACCTCGTTGTTTGTGGTCGGGAAGGTAAAGCGGATGGTCCTCTGGTATTTATGCGGGCCGAGGAGGAGGATGCTGCTCCATGCCCGTCTTGCATGAAGCTCGTCCACGTACATCGCGATCAGTCATCGGTGGTGCGAGGACAGATTTCTCGGCTGTGGAGGCGGGCGTTGGAGCCGACCTCGGTGGATTGGCCTCCGCAGGAAAGTCGAGGCTTGCCCTTTTACGGTGATGCAGGGGAATGCGAAATGTCGTGCTACTTGGAACTCCAGTGCCCCTTGCTATCGTCCGGATGACTGGTTTGACAAGACTTGTCTCAAGGTAAGTCGGTCATTACCTGGACGGAATGGGCTTGGAAGTATGGTCGGGCGTGCTTAGCGTTCACTAGAGCGATGCTACCTTTTGGTGGCTGGTATACCTTGTAGGTCATTTGAGGCTCGGCTGATGAAGTAGATGGGGAGTTGTCTCGGTGATTGGTCGTATGTGTCGGATTTTTCTTAACTTTAAGGCAATGTGGTGTAAGGGCACAATAGTTTGTTAGCACAAACTTAGGGGCCTCAAGTATATGACATGACCCTGGGTACATTAGATGCTGTAATAGAAAAATATAAAACTAGAAAGTTCACCAAAACCTAGAACTGATGAGTTCTTATGTGGGTTGTTGAAGTTGAAATCAGGATATCAATTTTACTTATCCTTTTCTTCCTATACTCTTTAGTCTTTGGGGTTGAGGGCTTTATCTCGAAATAAAGTTTTTCACTTGGATTTGAAAGCTAATGGCATTGCTTTGCTTCTATTGCATTATCGATGTTTTATTTGTGCTTGTTTGTGCATCTACACTGAACTGAAGGCCATTCTTTTCATTGTCTTGGTGTGCTGTGTGATTGACATTGTATGTGTGTGCTTGTTTGCATGTTCTGGCGTGAAGAGGGTCCCAATATCCTTCTATTGCTGAAGAAATTAGAAGTGTTGCAAGTGCTGATCCTGCCCTTCAAAAGCTTTTTTGTCGTGGTTTAGCATGAACACTATCAGAAACTTTGTGTGCTGTGAGTGTTTGCTGCCTGTGACATGCATTTTGTTTTTTTGGTGACTTCACCCTGTTATACGACTATTCATCACCGACTCACTGATAAATATATATCGAAGTTTTCAATGTTATTTTCCTTAATCTGCACTTTTGGTCATGCAATTTTAGGGTAATAATGAGATCATTTTGACTTATTTGTCTTGAATGAATGATTGATGCAGGCCTCTAGAGCACGGTGAAATTGAAGAGGTGCTGTGATTCACGCACAAAGTGACAGGAAAATCACGTGGTTATGGTTTTGTTACTTTAAAGATATGGAGTCTGCTCAGACGGCTCTAAAAGCACCTAGCAAAATGATTGATGTGAGTATTTTAGTTCATACCCGCACCCCTGACTCCGATATATTTACCCACATTTATGCTTCAGGGTCGATGGCTGTTTGTAACCTTGGAGTGAAGGACTAAGCAGCAACAGCATAACACCTGATCAAGCCCAAAGGAAATGTGTACGTGGGTGGTTTGTCACCGAGACGACCAGTGAGATGCTGTCGCCTTTTCAGTAGGCACGGTGAGATTGAAGAGGGTTCGTTGTTATGACAAGGACACAAATAAATCACGGTAAAAGAAAAAATCATCCTGCTTCCTCTTCAATTTGAAGAACAATTCTCTGTCTCGTCTGATGGATTCACCTTTTTTCAAGTGGTTTTGGCTTTGTTACCTACAAGACTGTCGAGGCAGCGAAGAAAGCATAGAGCACCCCAGAAACTGCTCGGAGTGAGTTTCTCAATACAGACTTTTCTTGAACTGTAAAAAGATGGATTATGTTAAATATCTCTCTCTCATCAATTGTAGGGAAGAAACATCACTGTCGCTAGCTGATAACTACAAAGGAAGGTTTCGCAATCACTGCACCACCATCCACAGTTCCAGTATCCGTTCATATGAATGGTGGAGCTCCTATGGCTACGCCTACCCCCAACCGATGGCAACATACCCGAGTGCCCTATACGAGTCCACCAACGGCAGCAGCTCCTCCATACGCCATCCATCCACAATACTTTATCCTCAATATGGTGTCAAGAAAGAAACACCTCCACAAACGGCCATCGGGGTTACCTGCTTACTACATGCCCAAGCAATGACCACCTAACCCTATTTATAACACGGTATGCTGAGCTGCTGCACTCTTCATTGACTTGTTTCTTGCTCTGTGCTTGTGTAGTTTATCATTTCGCTTCTCTCTCTTCTCACTGGTTCTCTGTCGATCTCTCCTAATATAACAGGATCGTAGCTGGAAGAAGAAAGAAACCAAGTAGAGAAGAAACTGCAACCTCTGATGTCAATCAGTGATTAATATTTAGATGAAAACACCTTGTTTTTTCTTTCTTTTTTGATGTTTTTGTTAGCCCTTTCGTATTCGCAACTCGCAATTTATTTGCTGCATTTTCTCACATCCATATATTGAGGATAGAAAATACTCAAATTTAAAGATGTATCAGTTTGATCTGAATTACGTTTAAGATGTCTTGGGCCCTCCTTCATAAGCTATTATTCGTTTTCATTTGCAACTTTTCATGATACAAACTTTTATCCGACCTAAAATTGAAGAAATTCCAAGAAACTAGAACCAAAGTTCCAAGGCATACTATCGCTAGTGGCCTTATCGTCTTCTCTTTAGGTAAACACGTTGATGAATAAAAGTGATAATTATTTTTCTTTAACTAGATAAATACCCATTTGTTCCTTTAGTGGTACTTTTTTGGACACTGATATTAAAGAGTAATCACGTTAGACGTTAAAATAACGCTTCAAATTCAGATATATTGTATGTAAAAATGATTTTTTAGAATGAGTCATTTTGTGGACGTGATGAAGATTAATTATGATAATAAATTTTGGTCTCTAACTAAAAAAATATATTTTTTCATAAAATGATCATTAGTCAAAAGTAATACTACCTTTTTAATTATATGTCAGGTCTGTTTCAGTCAAGTTGAATCCGTCCGCAGGAATCTCCTAGGTATATACTAAAATCATAAATCTCTTAAGTACATAGTAAAATTCACAAAAATTCTTCTTAATCACGCTGAGGAGTCGATCAGAGTAAGAGAGAAATGATTATGTGGCAGGTTTGGACAGATAGAAATGTGGCTATTTGGAAAGGAGTTTATCCTATTCCAGCTCGTTCATGCAGCATGGCCTTTGATAAAGAACTGAGTGGTTGGCTGCTCAGTGTATATGATGGCATGATTTTGAAGAGGGTGGTGCAATGTGGAGTGGATGTTGCGTTCTCTGATGATATCAACTCCATGTGTTATTGACATGATCTTGCAAAATCATCGAGGACATTCATCACTGTTAGAGCATTGTGTTGCCAGGAAGAGTGATCTGTCTCAGAGAGGGAGAGTGACTCTCTCATCCCTGACTCTGACACATCCATGACCAGTTTGCATAGACTCGAAAGCTTCACTCTTCACCCGCGTTTCATGTCTGTGCATCGGAAGCAGCTCCACATCATCGAACTCCAATCTTACGCAAATGGGCTGCGCCCTATTTCGCCGTTCCCTAGGTTTTATAGAACGGTAATCGCTGTTGTTGGTTTCAATGGGAAATATTCTGAAAGAGTTATTCAAGGAAGAAGAGAAGCTTAAGCTACTCTCCTAGAGTACTTCTACGAAACTAGGAATTACCCTTCATGGATGCTGAGAATTTGAGCAGAAATTCCCATAATTTCTCGAGAGGTTGTTGAAAACGGTGCTTATCAATGGAGATGATGATGTTGGCCGCTTGCTGACACGATTTCTCAGGTACCATCCTGTTAATGAATTTGAGGCTTTCTTTGAGAGCATTGGTTTGAGCCCTTGTGTATGCATCGTTTCTTCCTCGTCATTCGATTTTTTGAGTGATGATGAATTGTTGTTGCAGAACTATTATGTGTGTGTAACTATGGGTGGAGGATAGGATAGGAAGATTTACATGGAAGCTAGGAGGTTTTCAGTTATGATGATGGCATCTTGCAGTCGAAACTCAAATCTTTTCAGAATTTGGGGTAAGACAGTTCTTTGTTGTTGAGATGATTGCAGCTAGCCTCATCTCTGAGAGGTGATGATAATCAAGAACTCATGATTTCGAAAATTTAAGAATGTAGGGCTTGATTTAAGCTGGCTTGAGAAGAATATAAGGAGGTAATCTGTGTGATTGGAAATGTATGCTTGAGGTTTGTGTTTATTAGAGAGTTAGGATCGAGAGAGAGCACAATGAAGTGATCAAGAACCATCCTGATCTTCTTCTCGAGTGCTATGGCCTGTTGTATTGTCTTTATTTAGTCTCTTGTTGAAGTTTGAATGGCGAGAGTGGTGCACTGAGCACTCTTGCATCACTTCCCCAAGTATCGTCATGAGCTCAACCAAACTTGTTCCGAGCTATCAATTTCTAGTCGATAAATACGCCTTCCCATGATATAGTTCGGATGTTTAGTCCGTGTACTATTATTTCTGTGTTCGGGCCAGCTCAAAAGGTCGGTAGCTTGGTCCATCTTTGAACTGTGGAGTCAACCGGATTTGTAAGATGGTGGAGGATGACCCCATGTGGGTCAAGAAACGGGTCCGTGAGCGAGAGTCGAACGGCATACCCCAAGCCGCCGAGAGCGAGGAGGTCGAAAACCAGGTTTCTCAAACACTAGTGCTTTGTTGAGGACGGGATATGCGCCCACCCACAAGGGCCCACCGACAGCCCAAACGAGCTGGCTCACCATTGATGGCCCACGCGAGCCTCAAGGCAAACCCTAATCCGCCCTAACCTCCAGCGCCACACTCTCCACGTGGCGACACTAGCGTAAGCATCCTGCTTACAAGTAGATGAAGAGCCCCACACGCCTGCGGAAGAGTCCCGCCAATGGAGGAATGGGCACCCAGAGCTCTCATGTCATAAAGGAGTAGATCACCAGTAGTGGTAAGAACTTCAATACTAAGAAATTTTAGCCATACTCACCGTAACCAAAACATAGTGAAAGTATCGGTAATCATCCTGGACGTAGATCTCATTAACGATCGAACCACGTAAAGCCTCTGGTGTTTTTATCGCTTACATAAATCTCGATATCTACATATTCTAGATTTATATCAGCGCCACCGCTGGGAACACTATTAACAAAAGTCTTGTCACAAAACTTAATGGCAAGAACATGACGACCGCCGCCGATGTCGGCAACAACGCTACGAGACAACTGTGGTCACACCACGGAAGAGATCGATGCCACAAGCGGTCACACACCGAGGGCAACATGGAAAACGTTTCCAACACCGTGATCGCCCTCACGGCGTAAGATACCAACCTCAACGAGGACTAACATTGCCTTGTCCACTTCGCCGAGCGTGACCGACCTCAACGCCAACCGGCTGGCCTAAAGCTTCCACCGAGGACAAAGAATGGGACCTCTCGAGTGCCCGAATCGCGAATACGGCACCGAGGTCGCCACCCCACCGAGGCGTTCAACCATCACCTCAAGACACAGCGAGAACGCGTGAACAATCCAACCTGCCAAGTCAATCACCTCACCAAGAGGGTCGCAACACCGCCACCTCCACCCGCGGCCGCCTCCACCGGCATCACCCCGGGCCGAAAGCACTGTGGAGAGAAGAGGCAGAACTCCTCCTGAGAGGCGATAGACGCCATCGGACTCACCACCTCCAGGAGAGATGGCAATGATCTCCTGGGTTCGACCGAGCGGAAGAATCATCTCTCCTTTCTCCGAGAGATCTCCGGACACCCTGCCCCAGCCGATGGGCACCCAACATCGCCGCCACGATGGCCTCGGGACCCCTCCGACTTCCTTTTCGCCACACCACTAACACGGCGAATCAAGAATGGAAGATTTACGTGCAAGATCTTCCCCGGGTGTTGATCTCCAACGCCCGACGCCGGTTCACCCGCCCGCCAAAATAGTATACACCGCCTGGATTTCATGATCGCTTTAAATGGCTTTACTTAAAATGCCACCCCACAGCCTTCGTCCGACCTGCTTCAGCACCGCCGGGGACGAAGATGTCGAACTTCGCTCGAGGTTCATCAAGGAGTCTCAAAATCGATGAGAGCAACGATCTCATATCATCAACGCTGTCAAGAACGGGATCCACCCGCAGACCGAATGCGAGATCACCCGTGAGAGCGGGAGACGGCCTAGCCGCCTGAACCTCGGTAGACAACTGCAAGGAGACGAATCTGCACTCAAAGAAGAGTAAGACCGGACGAGCAATGACCGAAAAGAAGAAGCCGGATGACCGAGGTCGATGCATCAACAAGTGCTCTCTCAGAGAACCTGACGCACCGTGAGTCTTGCTCGACCTGCCCCCGCGCAGCACCCCATCCTCGCCAAATCGAGAGCGAGATATTCTAGCCCAGCAAGCTCTTCCCAGCCCTCCTATGAAAGGAGAATCCAAGAAGAGGTCAACGGAGGAATATGTGACTATCACCGGGGTATGGTCACGATATCGAGGATTGCGAAGTGAACCGCTCCAGAGACGAGCTCATCAAAGAAGGAGCCTCAAGAAATACTCGCCGAGCTCGCCAGGAACAAAAAGTCAGCAGGGAAGAACAATGGTGGCAACAATCAGGCCGACCTTCGACGGCGACCACATCCAAGATGACGAGGACGAAGGTCCCAACGCTATGGAGCAAGTCTATGCCATTACCGGCTCCCAGGAACGACGAGATCATCGTTAAAGAACGAGTTTTGAGGTCGGCCCGGCGAGCAAGACAACCACTCCGGATGGCGAGGACATCAGTTCTCCAAAGATGACCTGCGCTCAAAATCATGCCCCACCAAGACGCCATCACAATACAAGCCGGTGGGCAACAAGAACGCCCACCTGTCTACATCTACATCGGTGCCTCCATAGATTATCTTCCATGAGTCATCTCGATAAACTTGAGGTCAGAGAAATTGTACATCCCGCCTCCTCCCACCAATGAGCCACCAGAGCAGTTGAACCCAAGGTATCATTACCCTTCCGCTACCGTAGGACGAGCTCCTGTGCCTGGCCACCAAGTGCTATCTAATTTTTCCTCGTCCGAGCTCCGCCCCCGCATAACATCATCCGTGTAGACCCACTCTATGCCACCAGGCCGCCCGCCGTATACCACCCTCACCATCAAGATACCCACCTCTGGGAGCGCAAGCATCCTATACCAAAACTAAAGAGTGCTACGAGTCTCAACCCAAGATGTAGTCGCCTCTGCATAGCAATTAAAGATCTGAGGCCGCCACCGGGACGAACGGATCAAGACCTCCGAGCTATTAGATACGACCCTCCAAAGTTGTCAAGGTCGGCCGTCGGCCCAACCGATATTCAAGTGAGTGTCAGCACTTCGAAAGAATATAGGACGTGTTCGCGTGGTCCCCACTGACATGACCGAGTGTCACCCGAGCTCATAACTCATCGCCAACATCACCGCTACAAAACCAATCCGCCAAAGAAGAGGGTGTTTGTCATGCGAACCAGTCACAAGAGACACGACTCAACCTGTAGGCCAAGATCTTGTTCGAGTCAAATCCCGACCGTGATGGCTAATCCAATGGGTTCGAAAGCCGGAGTGGACGGCGCATGTGTGTCGATTACACCGACCTCAACAACACCGCCCGAAAGACTACTACCTCCCCGACATTGCAAGAAGGAAGACCGGGGCCATGAGACCTTCGCCTTCCCAGATCTATACAGGGTACCACCAAGTCCTAATGAGCCCTGAGGACGCCTCAAAGATAACATTCATCACCGACTTCGTTCTATGCGGCATCGAAGATGCCATTCGCCCGAAAACGCTCACCTATCAAAGAATGGTGGATCCATATTAAGATCACATCGGCAGATCGTCGAGGCTCACGCCCACATCGCGGGTCAAGAGTCAAAACCAGAGTCGCGCCACGACCTCGTAACCATTCTCGCAGCCCTCGTGTCGCCAACCTCAAACTCAACTCATGTACATTCAGAAGACGGGAAAATTCCTAGATGCCGGGTTTTCAAGAAGGTCTCAAGGCAAATCCACTAAGTGAAATACATGCATGCAGTGCAAAGACCATCCGGAGATCCACAAACTCATCGGTGCTAGCCGCCCACCAGATTCCTATCTCGCGCCGAGAAGCAGCCTTCTTCAAGATCTTGAGGAGAGCTCCGACTTTCCGGCGAGGAACACCGTGTCGCCTTCATGCACCGAAAGAGTATCCGCCGACCGCCCACCACTGACCGCCCGAAGGCGCGCGAGCTCTCTTTGTACTGCAGCTTTGACGAGGCAATCAGCGGTATTGGTCCGGATGAGGCTCGAC